>FIZT01034345.1:0-10735 GCA_900065295.1 Paracoccus marginatus
TTTTGATCCGACTTCTCGTTCATGTGCTATGGCTGAAACTAAGCTGAAACTCCGTGAAACACGTTTTGTATTTTCTAACCCACTGTAACCCGATCGCTGTTCGTTGCAAGGTCTGTACACTAAAAGGGGATACACAGAAACTCGTTTCTGCGCGAAACGAAGAGTCACGCCTCCTTCCGCGGCATCCGGCGCGTGACGTCATCTGAACGAAGATTGTACAGCTTATTGAGGTGATAGGATAGTTTTTCAATTTTTTTGGTAAAAGTATGAGGTTTACAAAAAAATTGAAGAGGACTAATCTTGAAGGGAATAAAAAATGCCATCATATGACATCAAAAAAAAAAAAATTCGTTGAAAAATCAAAATTTTTTGCCAATTGTTGAAATGAAAAATAATCAATGAAGGGAATTGAGAAAAATTCAAAAATTTGAAGAAATTCATAACAAAACTCTAAACATTTTTTCCAAAAATGAATTTAAAATATAAATTTGATGAAATTTGGGGGGGGGGGGGAGAGAAAAATTGAGTGAGAAAAATGCTTGAAAATTCAAAAAAAATATTTTTTTAAAAATTTGGCAAATATCAAAAAAAAAGTAAAAAAATTGAAACCAAAAATGTGGTTTCAAAATCAATTTCAACTAAAAATGCTTCTAAAAGTATCTAAAACTTTTACAAAATTGAAAACAAAGTCCGGAAAGTAACGAAAGTTCGTAAAAAAAAATATTGAAATGAAAAAAGAAATAAATTTTCATTTTTTTTTTTTTCAAGAAATCGACAAGAGTTTTTTCATGGCCAAAAATAAAATTAAAATTTTTTATCACTCTAAAAAAAAGCGAAAAAAATGAAAAATACTCGAGAAGAATTGAAAAATTGTTTTATAAAAAAAAAAAATGAGATATTCTAAAAGGGTATAGCCGGATAAGGGGTCAAAGCGGCTCCAAGCGACTTGGGGCTCCTATACGCTTCATGTGGCTTACCTTGACTAAAAAAAATTTCTCACAAAATTTTGAACCCCTAACCTCCTCCGTTTAGGTGCCACACCCATTTTTTGACGTTTTTTCGTCAATTTTTAATTCCGATTTAAGTGATCGAAAATTTTTGTTCTTTTGCACATAGTTAGGTATCGTAATGGTGTATCTGGAATAAAATTTTGAACAATTTCGGTTAACTCTTTCATGAGTTTTTGGTCATTTGAATTTTTCAACTGTAAAAATGGCCTTGATAGCAAAGTTCGGCCTCTTTTGAAAAATATTCCAAAAACGTCCATTACGATACCCAACTATGTGCAAAAGAACAGAAATTTTCGACCACTTAAACCGGAATTAAAAATTGACGAAAAAACGCCAAAAAATGGGTGTGGCACCTTAACGGAGGAGGTTAGGGGTGAGAAATTTTTTTTAGTCAAGGTAAACCACATGAAGCGTATAGGAGCCCCAAGTCGCTTGGGGCCGATTTGACCCTTTATCCGGCTATACCCTTTTTGGAGAAAAATTGAAAAAATTATAAAATTATAAAAAGTTCAGATCAGAATTCAAAAATAGATCTTTAAATGAATAAAATTTTGTTATATTTTTCCCTAATTTGCATTCAATTTCTTGCATTTTTTTTTTGTTGCAAATTATAGGTTAAATTTTTTCCTTTGTTTGTACCAGTATTAGTGTGAGAACTGAGGAGTGAAGACTTCTTCAATTTTTTCGCGCTAGAATTTCGATTAATATTCTTTTATGGACGAGGAACCCTAATCTGTAAAATAATATTCCCAATCCAAAGCTTGGCGTTTCTCGCAGTAGTCGTCTCGTAAGCCCCCTGAAAGCCCTTCAATTCAGCTCTCAGTTGGTGCGAAAATTACCGACGAGCACGCCCGCTGAAACCTCAAATCAGCGCGAATTTTTTACGTTCTCGTTCGGATTTAGGCATGGCGAAAATGTCGAGCAGATGGAATGTAGCTGGCGTAGCAGCAGCAGAAGGAGGAGGAGAAGAGTGCAAAAAAAACCGAACCAAAAACATTACGTAGCAGGAGCGCGCGTTTATAGCACATTAGACGAATTGCTGTCTGCAGTTGGATTGTGTTCCATCGACACAGCTTGAGCCTTATATTTATTATCACCGTGAACTTATTTCTTCCATTGACTGAATTAACCGCGCTTTCCCTAACGCTAAAAGAAAATTATTTTAAAATGTCTTGCGAAGAATAAATCGTCGTCTGCTGGCTTAAAGGCGCGAGCACCGAGGAGTAGTAGGTATTTGTACGTGCGCGTGTGTCTACGTATTTGTGGAGGTTTATGTCTGCACGAGTAGCGAGGGAATTCATTAAATGATAAATGAATTCTACGAATTTCTTTTTCTTCTTTTTTTTTTGTCCTCCTCGCACTGTGATAATATTATTGTGTGCGCGGTTCGTAATAGGACGAATGTACGTTGGGTCGAGGTTTGCTTCTTGCACCGTAAACACATTGATGATATACGTGTTATTGAGATGCCATCGTATTTGGGAAGACGTTATAAATAGGGTGTACTTTTTTTTTTTTCAATTAAACAAAGGAAAAATTACGTACCTTCGTAGAAATAGTCGTTATATGAAATTAGTTTTTTATCGATTAGTCTCGGCCGAGTTGGCTCGAGGAAACTCGTGTACGTATGTACGTTGTGCAGGTACATTTTGACATGCATTCCACCATCGTCGGCTCGTCATAGGCGATATTAGATGCATACGTGAGTAGGTAGTCCTTGAGCAGTAGATAAGAAAATAGTAGAATTTTGAATAAAATTAACATAAATCCGATGTCGGTCGCTGCGCTGGTGCTAGTTCAATGAGAAAGTTTGCGAACGAGCACTGTACTCTCTTATACGATGGATAAAGTTGTCGGTCTTTTTCGCCACCCTTCAGTCGTCGCCTCGCATCTACCTGCCATTATACTACGTGAACTACGTAAATGCGCGACAGACAGACATTACGTATGGTATGTGTACTTACATATGTAGCGGTAGGTGGTCATTTTTTGCCCGCTGTTCGACCTTTCATTTTGATGCTAATTTTTGGTTTGGTAGATCTCGGGTTTATGGTCTGACTTACAGGCAGCGTACGAATGCGGTAAAAAAGTTTTTCCGCCGACGTTTAATACTCGGCTGGTGCCAGCGCCTTTGTCATATCGTATAAATGGATGTGTATCTCTACCCGATCAAACGGTAGAAGAGAAGGAGCGAGTGTGGCGGTACACATTCGAGGTAGTTTCCCCGCGCGTTGATTGTGAAGAGCGAAGGGTGACGGATGCTGGATGGTAATTAAATTGCATAGTTAACCGCCTTAAATTGTACGCAGCAGCGTTTCGAGGTCGCCGGTCGGTTCTCAAAGTGTTAATAAAATTGCATAGCGGGTTCGCCGTTAATACGACCAGTTCGACCGCGTACACGGCAAACTACTTATGCAATTTATGATACACGGGACATCGGTAGTGCGCTAGGTGAAGCTGTTGGTGCAGGAGAATCGTAAGTTGATAATCGTGGTAGAAGCGACGTAATGTATCGCAGAGTGCGTGAGGAAAAAAGGTGTTATTGATGATGAAAAAATCGATTTTTCATGATACAGGTAAAATGGGCACATGTCAATACGTAAACGAGTTTCTGTTTTCCTTCACCTGATTTACAATCATTAGGATAGGGGATGCTTCGAAAAATAGAACTTGATTCAGAATTCTTCACATTTTAGGGTACATTGAAAACTGGTTTCCGACAACGCAGTCATCTTCCCCTTGACTTGTACTATCCATCGGTGGTAGTTTGAGTCTACTCTGATCAACCCCCCTCCAGATGGGTGTGACGAAAAATTGCATTATTTACGACATAATATTGGGGTATTTTGAAAACTGATCTTTGGCAACGTAGCCTCCTTCCCCTTGACTGACTCCATCCATCTGTGGTGGTTTGAGTTCACTCCGAAGTACCCCTCGCTAGGTAGATTGTTCCCGAAAAATGGAACTCAATTCATAATTTCTCCCATTTTGAAGTACATTGAAAACTGATTTTCGGCAACGCAACGTAGCCCGCTTCCTCTTGATTTACTCCATCTATCTGTGGTTGTTTTAGGCAACTCCAAGGTACCCCTCGATAGGTAAATGATTCGAAAAATGAAATTTAATTCAGAATTTATCGCATTTTAAGGTGCACTGAAATCTTATTATCGGCAAGGTAGCCTCCTTTACCTTGACTGACTATCCATCTATGGTAGTTTGAGTCCACTCCGTGTAACCCATCTCTAGGTACATAGATGGTCCACAAAATGACGTAACTTGATTCGGAATTTAACGCATTTTGCGGTACAAAAAGTACTAACGTGAGAGCTCTAAAAAAATCCTAATTGAAAAATTCTATGAACTAGAAATTTTCGTTTTTAATTTTCGAAGGAACTGTTTTCCATTTTCGTTCTGAAACAAGTTGGTGTTGGTGGTTATATTATTCGGGCTTTATTCATTTTTAATACCTAATCTTGAAACTCCAAAGAAAAAATCTGAATTTTTCTCGACCCATTGTGATATTATCGAAGGTATAAAACGGTGCAAACTGTCTCATCAATGAAGAATTGTACTCGGTATTATCATTCGATCAGCAAAAGCCCCACTTTCGTATACAGGATACAACAACGTTCGGCGATAGCATCAATTTCGTATACTTGATTTAGCTGCGTTTTGTTCAGCGGCACATTCACGTCTACCTCGACCCGACCCCGAAATACGCAACAATTAGAGGCGAAAGTACAGAGTACACCTATACACGCATAGCTAAAAATGCGAAACGAAACTTACGAGGTAAAAAATCAAGCTGCCCGCGTAGAGTAATGCTTGAAATCGAAGTGAGAGAGGGAGAGAGAAAGCGAATGATACGAATACGAGCAAGGCAGCATGCAAAAGAAAGTAGAACTTTATTGATAGTGAAAAAGTATACCCAAGTCTCCTTGTGTACAGTTTGTTAGGTATAGGTATAGCTATAGCGGTGTATTCGGCGTATACCAGTATATACCTATAGACTGGTGTGGTATCCTGTACACGCAAGTTCACCCTTCAAAATGTCATTAATATGTTAATCTATGTAAATTACCCGTTACTTCTTATTCGAATGTAATTGTAACGTTTAAAATAAACACATAAATTGGTAAATTTTTGTGCATAAGGCGAAATTAAGTTTACGCGATCGCGTTATTAATGCTGTGTAAGGCCCGGAGGCGCGGTGGCATGGCGGCGTTGTGCTATAAAGCCCATTTTCGATATGGTAGGTTTCCATTTC
The DNA here is from genome assembly GCA_900065295.1 of Paracoccus marginatus. Lineage (NCBI taxonomy): Eukaryota > Metazoa > Arthropoda > Insecta > Hemiptera > Pseudococcidae > Paracoccus > Paracoccus marginatus. The sequence continues at coordinate 5,278 of FIZT01034345.1, forward strand.
ATCATGAGGTGCGCGCACGTATACGAGTACGAGTATAGGTAGAGGTACGTAGCTAGGTATTTTGTATGCTATTGGATTGGTTCGGAGGTACTCGTGTTTACTGTGTGTATTGATATTGATACACGCATCGGTTAGTAGGTATAGAAATGGCACGACGCCTCGAGCTTTTCGACGATACTGTCCAATACGTTGGTACGAACAATGGCAAAGCCGCAAATTTGAAATTTGGCGTCTGCTCGTAAATTAAGTACTAGCTAGTAGCTACCTCATAGAAAATAGAGACAGCCTATACACGTATTGGCCAGATTCAGTGGTTGGAACGGGAACGACGAGAGTATATTATGGGCATGTAATGAAGATGTACGTCACGAGGTCCCAACGCTTCTCGTCGGGTGTTCTTTTCTCTCTCACCGACAAACTGTACCGGCAACTCGCGCCATTATCAACGTCTTTCCGTACGATAAATTTTAACAATGAGCTGGCAATTATTTCTTCTCGATAAAACAAACCTAACCGCGGCACAGGCTGTATGTAGGATAATGGAAGCAGGCACAGCCCTCGCGTAATAGCACGTTTTGCTGGACAAGATACACGCACGTGCATTGGCGGCTGTGAGCTACGTTACGTATATGTATAGGGTGTCGCTGTCCATTCCACACTATACGAGGAAGTGGTGTAGAGAAGAGACGAGTGAACTCACCCTTTCACACAGGTTCGACGCAGCGCGTCTTCAATTCGCGATGATTTATCGTTTCCCTTTGGCAGATGATTCTCTCTTTTTTTAAAGGCTCGCCATGTAGCTGAAATATGATTTACACAAGTCTCCGCAGATAAGATGGATAAGACGAGTAGATTTTAGCGTGGAAGCCCAGCACCACTACGAGTGGTGTCTAAAATGCGAGCCCAAACGAGAACGAAATTCTAGATAAATTTCGGTCCTTTTGTACCGCGCCAACCTGTAGCTAACGAGTGAGCCAACTGTTGACAAAATCGAATATAAAGAGTCGTATAGGGTTTCGCGAAGAAACTAAGCGTGATTTTTCACAAACGAACCGAAACCATCGAACCGAGTTCAGCTTTTAAACGAATTTTTTTCCCCAAACGTAAGTTTCACCTGTTCGACGACGACGACGACGACGTTGTAAAATATTAAATTTATTTCATCGCCCGAGTATGCTGGAAAAAATCCACGCTCTATACGTATAGGGTATTTTAAATCTCATTATTTTGTTTACTCTCGTTCCTTTTACTTCTTTCATCTCTCTTAATCTGCGCGCCGACGAGAAGAGAGGAAAATTCGACGTTGAAAGGTAACCTTTACGTAGTTTTTCGTTCAGTATAAGGATTTTTATTTGGAATACGATGATGCGATGGTCAGACATCGCATCGAAGCGGAAAAGATTGGAATGGAATTGTCCCCCCTCCCAAGAAAACACATATTATAAAATCGAAACTAAACAAATATTTTAAATTCGTCAACCTTCCCCCATTTTTGTTTTCTCTGTTTATTCTCTTATTACGTAAGTTTTCTGTTTACTTGTTTGCATTGGAGTTATACCTATTATAAGTATTTAGAAGAGGGGAAAGATGACTAGGCGGTATTTACGACAGGTATTTCTCCAGAGAGCTGAATTTCTGTGGATGGTATATTTTTGTCTCGTCTTAATTGTGCAAAAAAATACCTACGATTATCGCGGAAATCAATGAATAAATTTTGCTCTAATCCAACATTTCAAACACGTGTATCCTCCAATATATGGGACATACGAAAAAACTTTCCCAGCAAGAGGTGTCCCTCAACATTCAAACTACAATTTTAGTTCTCATCAAAATTAATTTTGGATCAACCTCTGTTCCTAAAATTCAGAAAATGTTTTTAGGCAACATCAAAATCGCTTTTTATGTGTTTTTGAATTGGAGGGTGAGAGGTCAGGGGCTAAACTTCATTTTGTAAATATTTTGAATTTTGAATTTCCAGTCTTCTCATTTTTTTTGATTTTATTTTCACAGTTTTCAATTTTTACAAATTTATTCATTTCCAAACACTTTTCACTTTTCACAAAATTTTCAATTTTTAAAGAATTTTCCATATTCCTACTTCTTAAAGAATTTTCAATATTCACGAATTTTAATTTTTGAAGAATTTTCAACTTTTACGAAATTTTTAATGTTTACAAAACTTTCTTTAAAAGAGTTTTCAATTTCAAAAATTTTTTCAATTTTTCAATTTTTTTAAATTTGTAAATTAATTTTTAATTTTTAAAAATTCTTCCACATTTTTAAAATTCCAATTTGTACAGAATTCTTCGAGTATATAGCTGGAGCCTTCAAACTTTCCAAAACACTCGATATTCTCATGTGATCATAATGCATGAAAGTAGCAAATTTCTTGAGATTTTTATGGCTCCAGCCCCCTCCCCAGATGGTTATTCTGGGCTCAATGTTCCGCCCTTCTTCATTTTGGACATTTCACCCTCTCCAAATCAAATCATATTTGTCTCAGTTCGAAATATTTTTGATTTAGAAGGAAACATTTTCAAACTAAGAAACTTTTGTGGAAAAATGCATTTCAGTCATTTTTATTGAATTCGAGGGCTCCTATCGCCACCATTACCTTGACTTACTCCTCTCACCTGTTCTAGTTTGGTCTCCTTCCAAACATCCCATCGTCGGGTGATGTTTACAAAAATTGAATTCGTCACATTTCGCAAGCTTGGTTGATTTTTATCAAAATTTTGCAAATTTTTTGTCTTTCGTCACATTTTGAAATTTTTTGAAATTTGTTTTTTTGTAATTTTCAAGGTTGTCTGAATCTTTTTTAAAGGTTCAGTCAGTTTACTCGGAGTTTTTCAATTTCGAAGCTATTTTTAATTTGTGAACATTTTTGATTTTTTAATTTCCATTTTGTAGGAATTTAATGTTTTTTGTAAAATTTTAGTACATCGCGAGTTCCATGATTTTTAAAGACCTTAGTTCTGCAGAAATTTCTGTATTTATACCATAATGAAAGAAAAAAAAACTAAAATTTATTCTCATCTTCTTCGTCTCTCATAATCGTAATATAATCGAACGAGAAAATGAATGATATGCTGAAGAAGAAAGATTTTTTTCGTGGTTGGTCGAAGTAAGAGAGAGAAAAAAAGAGATGACGCAAATTTATTCTTTGACGAGGAAAAATGAAGAAAAGGGACGGGGAGAGGGGGAACAGCGAAGAATTGGAAAGAATTAGATACGCTGATGCCATTTGGATAATGAGGAAAAAGTCGTCGCAAGAAGGGTGAAAAGATAACAACTTAAAAGTCGGATGAAATTATTTCGGGGTCATTACGTTTGTAGGCTTCTTTTCGAAAGTTTCTTTCGTAGCGCGCTGCCGATGCCGAAGCCGAAGCCACACGATAGCTGTGCGAAGAAGCGTAGGTACTTCTTATTTCTCACTGTTTGGCGGAATGACAAAGTGACTTTATTAGTTTTGAGGTTGGTATGATACTAGATACAAAAGTGTCTTATTGATCATTGCGGTTGAAGCGTACGTACGAGTGAGTGAGACACGACAAACGAAAAACAATACCGATGTATATTTTATCATTGCTCGAATACCGACGGCGACGTGTTAGAGGTCAATTTTATTCAAATGTATGGCGAATTTTTCGCCTCTCGGAATACAAATGAAGTTTGCACACATAAGTGAAAAGTATCGGTGTGCAGTTATTGCGAAATACTACGTATACAGCGACGTGTGTTTGTTTAGCTGGTATGCGAGAATGTATATATAGGAGACCCGGCTGGGGTAAATTTATTCGGTCGCTTGGATCGTATAAGACAGTTTAATAATAAAACAGACGGACGCATTCTCGTTTAAAGGTAGGCTATCCGCATTACGGTTTTGGCCCGATGGTCGGAGTTTGAAGGGTGCGGGCGCACCGCTGTCGAAGTGTCGAATCGAGCCAACTTGCGGAAATTTGTTGTGAGAACGAAATTGATCGTGATGGCCGAAAGTCGAGAGTCGAACGAGATGAGTGCATTCGGGAAACGATTCTAGTTCAGAGGTGGAATTTATTTTTTCACTTCGACCGAAAGCGGGGGTTCAAAAAGAAAATCAGTTCCAATTTTTTTATTCGTATATAAAATGTTATAAAATACTTAATTACGCGCGTATAGAGGATGATAAGGCCACCGGGCTTTTATACTTCGTAAATATATGGGTAACAATAACAATGGTAGCAACAAATATTACCACCGTAGGTAGCTGGCATTCGGCTTTTTAAAAGTCAAGTCTGCTATAAAGGTGGCTCGAGCTAGGCTGTACCAGTCACGCGAACGAATCCAAGGCCCGGTCGTCTTCTACGTACGTACTACGTCAGTGGGTGCTTTTCCTCGCTGTGTTTTTTCGTCCTCCTTTATTTTTCGTTAGCCCTTCATTTTAGCCACCGCAGGGGTATGAAGCCTTGTTGCTGCGCGGGTCAGGTTGGTGTCAAATTTTGAAGAAACTGTGGTTGGTAGTCATCTGATGTAGGGGCTTCGCGAAGTGGTATAAGGGTGGGTAGATGTTTATTACGTAGCCTACGTCTTGGAAAAATTTAATTGTAAATTTTCACATAATGTTTATTTTCGCGAAATTCTCCATTTTCGCGGAACTTTGAAACTTTCAATTTTTACAGAATTTTATATTTTCACAGAATTTTCAATTTTTACAAAATTTCTTCATTTCGCAGAATTTAAATTTTCTATTTTTACAGAATTTTTCTTTTTCACAGATATTTTCACAAAATTTTTTCATTTTACACAATTTTATATTTTGTAAGAATTTTTCATTTTCACAGAATATAAAAATTTTCAATTCTTGTAAAATTTTTCCATTTCACAGATTATTTTATATTTTATAGTTGGCACAACGAAAGAAGAGACTTCTCCCCTACATTGGCGATTAAGGCGTGTAACCAGTGAATGTTGAAATTGACTGATTTTTAGCACGTTGGTTGGTTCGTTGTCCCTTTTTTGGAAGGGGCGCCGGTAGGGGAAAAGTCTCTTCTTTCGTTGTTCCAACTATAGCTAAATTTTCCATTTTCGCAGAACGTTGACATTTTCCCATTTTCACAAAATGTTCCATTTTCACGATAACTGGTTGCTAAAGTGATGGGCTGAGAATATCCCCAAAATTTTTTTGACTCCATAGGACTGAGTCAATTTTTTTTTTGAAGAGCTCAGTTCCCTCGAGCCGAAGTGAGTGAAAAATTGTCGGAGTGTTCTCAATTCAGAAGTAATCACTTTGTCGATGCAACTAATCTGATTTGGATCATATAACTATGCTCAAAGGGTACCGGCGCATAAGATAGGTGAAAATGCCCCAGAGCTGAAATTCCTACCCATAGTTATGAGGCGAAACGTTATTTTTTTCAACTTCCTCATTAAGAATTTTCATTTTCGCGAGTTTTTAACCGATTTTTTTCAAACTTGCATG
>FIZT01034356.1:0-20029 GCA_900065295.1 Paracoccus marginatus
AAAGGACGACTAAAAATCCAAAATGAATGCCATACACTCTTCTAACTTCGAAAAAAGGTAAAGATTGTTTGAATTTTCAATTTTTTTGCTGGACATTTTGCTTATTTTTCAGGCTGAAAGCGAACAAAAATTAGAAAAACGGAAAAACATCAGCACCCGAGCGAAGCGAGGGGGAAAATTTCGATTTTCGTTTTTTGAAAATTCAAATCGCTTATCAAAAGTGAATGGGATTTTTTTCCGAATTTCGAAAAATGTATGACTTTTGAGGGAATCTTACTCCAAATGTATGACTTTGTATGACATGTATGACAATTTTGGCAAATGTATGACCTTGTATGACATGTATGATTGTTAGACACCCTGTACTACGTACCATTGCTGCCCTCTGCTCAGCGTCGCACAGTTCATACTCGATACCTAAGTATGGTACAACCACAGAGAGGTACGTTAAATTACAACATACATTGAACCAGAGTCTGATAGCTATGCTCGGGTACTTTTTTTCGAAATGTTTTTTTTTTCCTTCTTATTTATTTTCCTTACGTAATGAAATTTTTTTACTCGTTTTATCGCATCGAATTGAATTCCGAAGTTAATGACAGACGAACACGCGAGAAGAGAAATTTCAAATCGAACAAAACAAAAAGCAAAGACAAAGCAAACATTTAACCTGACAAAAGGGTATACCTCTACGTAGTACCATAAGGAGGATCGCACTATTGTACACTACATATATGCATCTCTGTATGCGAGAGAGTACCTACATTTTAGGGTATAATATAAGAGAACACGTACGAAACCGCTTTTCTTAATTTGTTTAACTAATTTTCAACTCGGTTCCACTTTTGGATTTGCTTAATTATATTCACCTTTAGTATTTAACTTTCCAACTTACACCGTTTTACTATACAGCACCACGAGTAGAGTAAACTCTAATGAACATGCTTTTAGGGTACGTCGCCTTGGTCTGTTCTGTAGGCTCGAAACGAAATTAAAATACGTTTGCGAAGCCGCGTGCAGTATAGCCTAGTGTACGCGCAACCGAAAGTCTCGAGCCCCAGTATAACCATCTTACACGTCTCTCCGCGGTCTATGGTCTACGTCTCGTGTACACACGGTCGTCGAAACTTTTAATACTAACATGCAGCGCAACAAACAAACGTAGGTAAATTTTATCAACCGATGGGTACTGTTTGGTGGTAACTTTTTGGTATACTTTAAAAGGCGCCTTGGTTTCCGCAGTAATTAGCTAGACTTAATCAAATCGCCAACACCTTCGTCTCGGCACAGAATTTACCGTTATTTTACTTGTAGGTACGCTTTACCCTACACGACGACGACGACGTGCTGATGCGTTTTAGTATAGGTATGTTTACCATAGTGGGTGCGTGTATTTTGGCTAGAGCGTGGCTTGCTCGCTGTAGTGAGCGTAATTTTTCATCTCGACCGGAGCCTATATTTTTGCGTCTTTCGAGTTCGCTCGCATCGCACTGTGGTCGGTTGTTTTTGTTTGTTTTTAAAGCGCAGGCCACGATAATCAGAAGTGGCGAAAGACAAGTTTCGAGTGGCGAGTGAAAAGTTGAGAAAATGCGTCGTTTGAAGGGCTCTAAATGAGGTCAAGTTTTCGCGGAGTTCTCCAAGTTTGGGTACAAAAATTGATATCGATTCGCAAAAATAGATAAATGAATCGTATATCGTCAAAATTGATTCATAAAAAATTTAAAAAAAATTGATTTATTACACGAAATCAAAAAATTGTTTGATTCATCGAAATGGAAGAATTCATATTCAAATTAAAAAATTAAAACATTTATAAAAACAAAAAAATTTGATAAAAATAAAAAAATTAAAAGTAAAATTTTTTGAAATTCATCAAAACAAATAAAAATTGAAAATAAAATTAATTTTTATCAAAATCGAAATTTTTTGAAAATTGAAAGCAAAAAAATTGATAAAAATTAGAAATTCAATCAATCTATCAGAAATAAAATTTTTTATAAAAATCTAGAATATGATCGATTTGTTAAAATCTAATGATTTTTTTCGAAATCAAAAAATGAATTTAATCATCAAAATCGAAAAAACTGATTGATTTCCAAAAATTGAAAAGTTAGTCGATCAATCGAAATCAAAAAAATGATTCGGCTCATAAAAATCAAAAGTTGATCGATTTCTAGAGATGAAAAATTTAATTGAATTAATGATATCGAAAAAATAATTGGTTCATCAAAATTCAACCAATTTATCGATATCGATTTTTTTTTTTTTGTAAAAATCAAAGATTTAGATAATTGTTTTATTAAAATCGAAAAATATAAAACACTTATCGAAATCGAAAAATCGATGGATGTATCTACGAAAAGATATCATTTCATCGAGATTGGAAAATCAAAAAACACACCAATATTTATCGAAACCGAAATCGATTGAAGAAATCAAAAATTTGATCGAAAATTTCCACCAATGATCGAAATCCAAAAATCAAAGTCAAGAAATTTTGTTAAAGTCAGAAAAATCGATTTATCGGAAAAAATTTTTTTTCAAATCGTTTATCGAAATAAACTTCTTTGTGGCTATTCATTTTTACCTGATTGAGTAGATAGAGCCTGAATTAACTGAAGGGGAAGGGACGGTCTGAACAAATTTCTTAGGCAGATCTATTACTTACGAACAATCATACGTGATAGTGAGGGAAAGCTCTTGGAAGCAATACATCATCCAAAAATCAGCGAAATTCGACTTACCTGAAACAAAAAAAAAAATTAAAAATTAGAATTCGAAAAAAAATATCAAAATTGATATAAAAAAATTTTGCAAAAAATTATTCGATTCATTTAACTCAATTTTTTTTTGAGAAAATCAATAAGCAGGTAAGTAACATTACTGTTTTGATTTATCAAAATCGAAACTTTTTACTAAACTCGAAAAAATCGATCAATTTATTGAAATTGAAAATTTTTCATCAATATCGAAAACCATGTGCAATAAATGATTTCAAAAATTTAATCGATTGATCGAAATCGAAAAATTATTCGATTGATCGAAATCGAAAAATTAATCAATTGATCGAAATCGAAAAATTAATCGATTTATCGAAATTGAAAAATTCCGTAAAAATCGAAAAAATTAATCGATTAATCGAAACCGAAAATTTTTTTAGAAATTCGAAATTTAATCGAAATTGACAATTTGTTCGATTCATCGAAATCCATTTTTTTTTTTGTAAAAATTAATCGATTTGTCAAAACCGAAAAATTAGTCGATATCTGCAAATCGAAAAATTGAACCGATTTCTCAAAATCGAACGATTTATGAAATTCCATAATTTCAAATTCTCCAAAACCCCGCCTTTTGCCCCCCGAAGGGCGACTCGAGCCTATTTCTCATTTCACAAAACTCCGATGAACTCGTCAATCGCCAGTAGCACTCTCATACTTCATGCCAACGCTGTTAATTTCTTCACGGCGCTATTAATAATTCAGTTACTCGTACCACATATCGACACTCGCAACCGTCTCGATCTATTTTAAACGTCGAATAAAACGAAACCACCAAAGGAGCACCGGCAACGTAGGCCAGATCAATACGTATATTGCTATTTGCTCCGGGTATATTACCATACCGATATGTATCTTTGATGTTGAACTCATACGCACGACGATTTATTCATACTCTCTGCTTATACAAGGTATACGCTCTTCTGCCTATGGTACGTAGAACAAGAACCCATCCCGATGGTAACCCAAACCTTACGATACCGAGAATTCAACATCTCACACAACATACATACGTACACGCCGACTATAAAATCAGACCATTTACCTACACTTATTTAATAACAGTTCCGAGAACGTTCGCTGTACCAGCCGGCGGTTACGAAACGTAAAAAAAAATTTTAAAAAGGCGCACACCGATGGTGATTCTGCGTCGTAAGATCTTCATCATCATCATCATCATCATCATCAATTCGAGCCCAGAGTATACGCGGGCAGAGCGCCGATGACTAAGTTGCCAAGCTATATGGCATGCCATGGCACACCGTAATTACCTGTGTCGTCCAACACCCCCCCAAAAATTTTCCTCCACACTTGGAGCTCTTGGGTTTTATNNNCCCCCCCCAAAAAAAAGCAAAATAAACGGTAATCACCTCTATGCAAATTCGGTCACGATACAAGAGGTACACCTTATAGCGCTCAGCAGAGCCAATGAAGTAGGAAAAAATTCCCTTATACGTAGTCATGGTCGACAACGACATAGAAAAACCGTTGACCCGGGCTATTTTAATAATTTTTCATGGCCCATAGACAATAGCCGAGCACCTCACTCTTCGCTATAGCGGAATAATTCTCACGTTATCTGTAAAGGTAAACAGTTAGGAAAATACCTATTTCACGCGTAGTCACCGACTTTGGGAAAAATCGTCCGCATGGTCGCGCCAATCCGGCGGACACACAGTGGCGAAAAAAAAAACAAACCAACAACAGACCGAAGCAACCGTTCCTTGGCCGTCGCCGAGTTACAATTTAGTAACCAATGTACCTACGTAATGCTATGGCAGCTCTATATCTTTGTATGTATGTATAGAAAAAGAGGATAGGCAACTGGACTTGACATTTTATTTAAATAGTCGTTTGAAATATACGCGGGTTCTTGCTTTTTAGAACAATAACTTCAGATTAACATACCGTCGCTGTACCGCACCCACCCCTTCATCCTGGCAGCCTCGTGGATTATTATCACACCACATACGAATGCCGAGTTTCTCCTTATGCGACCAGCAGACACAATGGACCAAAAGAGATAGAAAGCAGATGTGAACGCCCACCTAGCCCGTACACATACATACATACGTACATGCATTTCAATGCTACACAAATTATCGCCAACAAAAGTATATTATTATTAAAATTACTATTTTATTTACCTTTACTCGTCGCTCCCCCCCCCCCCTGCTACTCTCGCACCTTTGCCAATCTCGCATACGAAATATTAGCTCAGCTGACCGCACCCTCTCTGCCTCTGCATGGTCGTAAAATTAGACTAGAAAAAAAAGGTCGTTGAAAACGTAGAAAATTTATCACCGCACCAATTTTCGTTTCCGTTTTCAAAATTATCTCCATCTCTGCTTTGTCTTTCCAATGTATAATTCCTCCTTTGCAAACACGTAGGTAGGTTGCATGCTTATCCCTCCTACGATTGCATCTAGGCCCAAAACAAGGCGCGCACAGAAAGGAAAGAAAAAACCCATCGCCACGCAAAGTGCACCAACAACACCGAAATTCGATGTCACGGGTAGCTGAACATACCAAATGGAAAAAATCCCAACGACTCAGACGCCATTGCCAACTTTTCGGAAATACGTACACGTACATATACGTATGTACGTACACTTAGCCCAAGATGAGGGTGGAATTCACTTTTTTCTAGGGTGAATAATTTCCTTCGGACAGCACTTCTACCGGTCGTAGTTGTACTCTAAATCGTCGTACAACTACCTACCCAGTACTACCTACTATACAGTTAGTTGGTCTTTTTATTTCGTGTAAACACAGAACGCGTATACGAAGAATCATTATTATGTAAATGATGCATTAACTACGATACCTGCCCCCTTCTCTCGCCCTTCTCAAACGGTATACGCGGACATGATTAACGATATTTTATACTCTAAGACGTATAATTATCACAAGCCACGGTACCGCAGCATGTACCTACCTAGCTATAGCATTTCCGATGCATATAGCGCTGCCGGTTAGAACGACTAATGCGCTCGTAATTACTATAAGGACTACATTGCCTCGTCTTACACCCCCCCCCCCCCAACCACCAATCATCCACCACACGAGTCTCCATCGCCGGACGGCCGGACACGACGACGACGACTAACACAAAAAGCGAAAACATATAGCTAGGACGTTGAATGATCTATAAATTGAAAATTTCATTTTGAATGGTCAAAGTATATCCACTCGTGCGCCTCCGCATGCGATATGATTCAATTTGCAAAGCTCTGGCTGTGGAAGTCAACGAAGCGCGAATGTCCAGAGTGTCCGAGCATGCAGTGTAACCTTCTTCATGGGCGAAATGTAAAATTTTACACCATAAAATGTTACCTCAAGGTCTTCATTATACAATTACCTGCTTACCGAGCGTATAAAAAAATATACATTTTGTAAACGACCGAAAATTCTACGCTGAGGTGATTCTCTCGCCGGTTAGATAATACTCGTAGAATTACGTATATCTACGAAAAAGACTAGTAGTAAAATGGGTTCTGTATAGTGACCCTTCAGGCCTTCAATAATGAAACCTTCGAACAAATTTTTTTCCTAAATTCTTCGACAAAAAAAAATTATGAAAATTTACGAAGTGAATGCTTCGATTTTTTTACAAGATTTTCCGGGGGGGGGGGGGTGAATTTCCTGAATTTTTTTCTAACCAAGTTGAAAAAATTCGTAGTTCTTTTTGAAAAGAAAAAATTCAATCTAAAATTCATACACAAAATAACGAAGGAAAATAATTCTCAATTCAACTCCAGAAGTGACTCTAAAAAATTTTTGTGGTCAAAGTAAATTTCAAAGATCTCCCCCTACTCGCCCCTTCTACGTTTTAGCATTTCAAAATCGAAGAAAATTTTAATGCAAAATTTGTAAAAAAAAATTGTGAAAATTTTCAATTGTTACTTTTTTTTCAATGAAAAAAAAATTGACAAATTTGAATACAAAATCACGAAATGAAAATTCATTGAAAAAAACTTTCTCAATTATCATATTTTTTGGAGGGGAGGGGGATGGTGTGGAAATAACATTTTTTAGGCAACTGAATGATGAGAAAGTCCAAGTGAAAGTTTTTTTTCAGATTATTTCAAAATTTTCAAGGTTCTCAAAGGAACTCATCAAAGAAGGAGGTGGAAAAAATTCCAAACTTCAAAAATTTCCAGCAGAATTTTTGAAAAAAATTTAAAAAACTTTACAAAAATTATAATTTTGATGGCCTTCAATTCAGCTATACGGGGTGAAGGGGGGGGGGGGGGGGAAAAACAAAAAAAAAAAAATTTTTTTGGGGGGGGGGGGGGGGGGGGGGGGGTAGAAAAATCAAAAAAAAAAATTAAAATATAATTCTGTCAGAAAACGAAAATTCGATTGCATTTTTTGAGAGAAAGAAAATCGTTCAAAAACATTCCAAATCTTTTCCACCTGAAATCTGTAAAAAATTCCAAAATGAAAATTGACTGCAATGTTTTCCAAGCCAATTTTTTCAGAAATATTGGAATAATTTCAAAGGACACTCCTCCCCCTCCTCCAAAAAAAACTTCTCATGATTACAAATGAAATACCAGTTTAGAAATATTCGATAAAAAATATCCAAGGATTTTCAGGACTCAATCCATAGTACATATAGAAATCCTAAAATGAAAATAATTTCGAAAAACGATGGAAAAAATTTCAAATCCCAATTTTAGAAATTTTTAATCCAACTTTCAAACAGAATTCCTTGGATGACAATTTGATTTTGAAGGTCTTCCTTCCCCTCCCTTCCTCTACACAAAGTAGATTTTCATGAAAACAACTTCCTTTCAAACTGCATGAAAAATATCAAAATTTCTCTGAGAACTTTCAGAGCCTAAATTGAAGAAAAAAATCTTAATTGGAAAAACGATTTCATAAACTGAAAATTTTGCAAAAAAATCTATGTATTTTCTTAGGATGATGAATGAAGTGCAAAATTCACCAGACCAAGAAATTTGGATGAAAAATAAATTTTCAAAAAATCCTAAATTGATTTGAAGAATTATTCACAAAAACCATACTCAAGGTTGTGGAGAGAGACAGAGGTGAAAAAAAAGTTCTAAAAAAATTCTTGAATAAAATTTCGCAAAAAAAAAAAAAAACAAAAAAAAACTCGAATACAAGATGCAATTCCTTTTTCGAACACCCCTTGATTCGATGTAAATTTTTTTCTTTTCATAGACCTGGTTTTTCCAATAACGAACGCTCTTCGCTTCAACGTGTATAGGCCTATCTATCAATTTTCACGCGGAAAATTCACGACCGCAAACCATCTGTAGGTACACGTGCGATTCTCGGCTGAAATCTTTATTAAGGCCATTATTCAAGTTGCGCCTGTTCGAAATTCGAATATACGTCGAAGCGGCCCGTATACGTATAAGCCGAGATAAGTAAATCTAATTTGCAAAACATGCTGCTAAAATAGTCGAACAATACATCGCTCTCGTCGCTTCGTGCCTCATCTTCCAAAGTGCGGAAATACGTCACCCGATTTCCTCTCTTCATTTCCTCCGGTCGCGTATTATCAGCGCGGAAAATCATCGTATCTTGAGAACCACTATTTTACCTTTGGTGTTTTACTAAATCATCCCTGACCGAGAGAGCTGCGCCATATCTCGGGCTATCCTTATAAATAGGTACGTTCATCACAGCTTCTTACAGCAGGTATATGTATTGTAACACAATGGAAAGGCCAAGCCAACATCAATTTCTAGACACTATTGTTTCTAGTGGCGGTATCCAACGGCGGCCACACAATACCGACTTTTCAGCGAGTCTTCAACGGGGGTACGACGGACGGACCGTCGGACAGCCGGTCTGCTGCGGCATTTTTCGAAATTAATTCCCTCGTCGTCGTAGCTCTCCGCGCACAGGTGAGAGACGCTAAGTCGACCGAACGAACGGAAAAAGTAGGCGTTGATTTTGATCCTTTCTTTTGCCCCGTGGTACACTTATCAGTTTAATAGCTGGTTAGACTTTTCCCTTGGTTCGGCGCTGCAAAAGGCCACTATAACGTTTGTTGAGAAAAAAGGTATGTTTAGATTAATGGTTTGCGGGTGAAATGTACAGCAGAGGAATTGGAATCGGCCAAGATAAGCGAATTTAATTATAAGCCGACTTTTTGAAAATCATTAAAGATTTGTTCGCTCGTTTATTCGTCCCGTGTCCAAGGTCGCTATATGTACTTCGAAAATAAGAGGGTGGCCGTACTATCGCTACTAATATCGAAGCGGCGTGCCAACTTTTTAAACGCATAGAGAGCCATAAAGTACCTAAGCAGATTTCTAATCTCTTACTCGCAGAATCGATCATGTTGATGGGATTTCAAGAATCCAGCCCCTTGTCCCAGTACCTAGATACAGGGTATGGAAAATTCATCCACCCTCCAAAGCATTCACGTGCGCGCACCAACGATCGAACGTATTTTTATTAAAATCTGCATAATATCGTTTGTCGTGCAACGTCTGCTGTTCCAATCGTTGAAAAATCTATTTGCCATTTATTATCGTCGAATATCATTTTCGAAGTCAAATCACAAGTCGTAAGTAATCGCAAGGGGGAAATCAAGTCGAAATGATACGATAAGAACTTGAAAAGGTATAAAATTATAGAAATTTTTTCAATCTGAATAAATTGAAAATTCGTGAACATTAACAAAATAAAAAAATTGAAAATACGACGAAAATTGTCAAGAAAAATAAAGGGGGGGGGGGGGGAATAATCATTTCAGGGAAAATTTATGATACAAATTCGCAATGAACATCGAAAAAATGATGCAACTTTTAATAAGTATATAAAAAGTTGAGAAATTTTTTTTTAAATTAAAAAGTTGATGGGAAAAAAATTGAAAATCAATTTTTTAAAAAAAATACTTTTTTTTAAATGAAAAAAAAAAAGAAAAAATGATGAAAATTGAAAAAAAATCAAAATGACGAAAAATTGAATATAAAAGGAAAAAAATTTAAAAATTCAAGTTGAAAGAAAAATTAAAGAAATTTTTAAAATAAAAGAATGAAGAAAATTGAAAAACTCAAAAATCAAAAATTTAAAAATTTGAATTGAAAAAAAAAAACAAAAAAAAATTGATGAAATCACAAATTCATGAAAAATTGAGGAAATTCAAAAATCAAAAAATTCAGAGAAAATAAACCGGTTCAAAAAATAGAAATTTCTCAAAAATTAAAAAAAAAAAATGTGAAATAAAAAAAAAGACTTACATTTTATCACGTTTTTCACCAGTTTTCCAACAAACATGTTTCCAGGATTTAAAAATTTTCAGAACTTTGTTATTTACCTATTTCTCCCCCCCTTTGCCCTTGAAGATTTGATTTCAACCATTTTTTACGATTTCATGCTAAAGTCATTTTTTCCTCCATTTTTCAAGCTGTTTTCAGGCTTAGACCCTCAACGGTTTACTTGATTTCGACTAATTTTTGTGTGCAGAATTTTTTGGATTTTTCTACCTGATTTTTGTGATTTAATATTTGGACACTTTCTTAGAACCATTTTCGTAATTTTAGAAATTTTTTTGACAACATGTATTCGCACAGGTCAATGCTCTAAAATTTTTTCAATACAAAAACGTCAAATCTCCACCAATTGCATTCAATTCTCACGTTACCTCGACTTACATAATCTCTTGCACGTTGATCTCGCCTCCCGCTGGCTCCCCCTGCCCTGAGCAGATTCCTTCTTCACTCGTTACAGTTAGGAATTGACACTTTGAAGAGTCTAATTAAGGTATCCAGCTGTTTGCACATAATACGTTTCGTATTTCAAGGTCTACACATACCTGACAAAAAAAATCCGCCAGACTGGCATTTTTTCCAACCATTTTCCAGGTACTAATCACAAATAACGTCCCAATCGCGGTCATTTCTTTTGATATTTAATACTGCAGTCTTATACGAAATGGAAAGTAGTCCATCGGATGGAAAAAAATCGCAAACTAATCGAGCAGATGTTTAATAGGGAGATTTTCAACACGGTCAGACATCCATCGAGAACGAGAGGGAAAAATGACGAAAATTCGCCCCAAATATGACCCTATATATACCTAAATCTCCAAGTGTATACTCTCAAAGGTGGTTGGTTATCCGATCTATTGAAATTCCTGACGATGGCGAACGTTGAAATGTCAATACTTGAAATTGTGCACAACGCACGTCTGACGACCTGCAACGTGTGGGTCTACCTTAGACGCACGCTTACATACGGGGGAAAAAAAATAAATAAATAAAAAAGATCCGAGAGAGAGAGAGACGCTGAATAGAAATAATTCGCTTTAATGATCATTTACAATAAACCATTTTGAAAGTTTTTACGCGGTATTAAAAGTAGAAAAAAAAATCGAAGAAAAGGAAGCATACACGGCGAATGATTTGAGTTTTAATGGCTGAATTATGCCTGCTCGTCGAGCTGTTTTTGTATGAAATTTCTCGTCTTGGGGTATTCGACCAGCGCAGCTTAGGTACTGGTTTTTGTAAACTCGTGAAACTGAAAAAGCGTGTATCTACTATAAAAATCGCTATTATATAGCCGGGTCTTTGTACCTGCTGGTTCGATGGCAGGGGCGGGGTGTGCGGCAATTTTATGCAATAATCTTTCGGAGGTTGTTATTGTGCTAATGGATTCATCGATGCGGATACTCGTACTACAACCGAATACCTCATACACGTTCGGATATTTTCATAGGTACCCAGCAACACCGAATTTCCAACCTTTAATTGCTATTCAAGTTCATCGAATGGTGAATTTTATCGATAGCGATAGGAAACCTTTTCGTATTCATTGGTACTCAAAATTGGCCCTTTTTAATGGTGTAATTCGACCGTGTTAAAACGCCTTTATACGTGTTCGCTCGAATGTACCGGTATGGTGATTTTTTTTATTTTACTTTATTTTATTAATTTATTACCTGCTCGCGAGATGTGTCGAGTGTGGTTTTTTTCGAAAAAATTTATTAGCTTTGATTTTTTATTTTTTCAAACCGATTACCACGCGGTTTGCCCTCCCCACCCTTCCCCTCTGTGTAGGCTCGATAATTAAAGCTTTGTTTTTATTACGTTACACAGCGTCATAAGACAGTGGCTTGATTTTTTATAGCTTTTAGTAGCACGAGAGGTATGTGTGCAATTGTACATGTTATGGTGGCTATTCACCCAACTCGAGCTAGATTTTTGTCCGGTCGAATGATAAATTTGGAGAAAGGCAAGCGGGCGGAGGGGCGTGCGGAAACGGCGGTTATTAATTTATAACTTTGATAATGACGTGCCAAGTAGGTGTGCCTGGCTTGATAATGTACCCGGCCGAATCGAGCATTTTACGAATAATTTTACTACGCTTTTTACGCTCTGTCAGCGACCTCATCCGTTATATTATTCCATATACATATTTGGAGTTAAACCAAATAACAACACCGGCAACAGGTACCTGGCGGATTTGAACGTATTAAAGCGTACACTCGAGACTGAAAGGAGCGAAAAAAAAACTACATCCAGTTAGACGATTACTTATTCTTCTCGATGTGTGTGTTTTTGCTCTCGAGAAGACCCCCTTCCATCGTACATCTCGCAGTCTGGCACCAGGTACGTTAGTTGGAGTTTTTTTTTTCACGCTTTATTGAAATTCGATAGGTAATGTTTCACTTTTTTTTTTTTACCTGAATTATTTTCTTTTTTAGAAAACACTACGCACAAACACAAATACAACGCTAAATGATACTATAGAACGATTTGGTATAGAGCTAAGGTTTGTATGTAGAGAGACTAATCGAAAAGGGCGTCTAGTGCCCTGTGTACCGTGTACAGAAGATTTATAAAAACTCGATTGGATCGTTTTCTTTTCGAGCAAATTCCAATACCGAGTCTCACACGAGGAGGTAGGTCCGTGTAAAAGCTAACAATGGATACGTCAACGTTTTCTATTCAAGCGAAAATAAAGAATAGGTAAAAAGGACGACGCGGGCTCGATACGACGGACGAGAATCTAGGCTCGATTGTCAATAGAGAAAATGACCGGCGATGGGGCCAGCGTAGACTCGATTGTGCTCCGGTCGAATCTTCGCAGCCGGTCAAGTTGAAAATAAACGACAATTTCGAACAGACGAAATGTATAAAAATGACAAATCCCTTGGACCTGAACAGGTAAAATGCGTTAGCTCTACGTGGCTCGTATAGGTCTGTCTGTCTGTATGGCTGGCTCTGTCTCTGTCTCTCGAATTCTCTATGCAGTTTTAATGTATGTATACAGGGAGTCCTCTTCTAGTATCCGGTCACAGAGTGTACAAATAAGAAGAGTGTGTTGACCAAAGCTGGATGATATTTGCGTTTGAAAAATATTACGTGATTTAGTTTCGTATCAGGTCTCGTACCATCTCGTTGATGCAATACGGTTCTGTGGGCGGGGAGAGGAGCTCTTGATGAGTTAGTGGCGAAGAAACTTTGGTCAAAGTAAGCACTAAGCAGCTTGGTAAAAATCGAAAAATTGATCAATTCTGAGAAATTGATAAGATTCATAAAATTTATAAATTTTGAAAAATCTATAAAATTCTAAAATTGATAAAACTTTTAAAAAATGATAAATTTATCAAAATCAATAAAATTCCAGATATTAATAAAATTCAAAAAATTGATAAATTCTGAGAAATTGAAAAGATTCATAAAATTTATAAATTTTGAAAAATCGATAAAATTCTAAAATTGATAAAACTCAGAAAAAAAAATGATAAAATTCAAAAAATTGACAAATTTATCGAAATCGATAAAATTCCAGAAATTAATCAAATTCAAAAAATTGAAAAATTTCAAGAAATTGATAAAATTCAAAAAATTGATAATTTTTTCAAAATCGAAAAAATTCTAAAAACTGATGAATTTTTAGAAATTAATAAAACTCAAAACACTGCTAAAATTTAAAAAATTGATAAAATTAACAAAATTGACAACCATGGAATTTTAAAAATTGATGAATTTTTAGAAAACGATAAAATTTTAAAAATTGATAAATTTTAAAAAATCGATAAAATTCATAAAATTGATAAATTTCAAGAAATGAATAATTTTAAAAAATAAGAAAAAAATTGACTAAAAATATTTTTCAAAGTGTTTCATTTTCCAAAAAAAAAATGAATTTTCTGAACATGATCTACTTGGACCAATTAGACCAACTGTCACTCTACCCACAACCACCCACCCACCCACCCAGATTTTATCAAAGACCTGACCCATCTGCCAAAAAATTTTCCATGCTGCGTACCCCCAATATTGGCAATTTTTCCAACCCACAAACCGTCGAATCGTCGAAAAAAATCCAAAATTATTCCACAATTTTCCAAGAACTGCCCATCACCTACATCGTATTCCCTCCACTCTACCTACCTTCATCTCTCACCACATCGTTAAAAATAGACGCTTCATAGTGCTGGAAAAAATGAGCACGATAAATTCTAGTCGACCTCGAAATGGTTACGAATGGAAAAAAAATTCGACATATGCAAATCCACAGATGATTCATATCGTTTGCACCTCACGGTGAAGAAAATTTCACCAACCACCTGTTCGCATGACGGCGATGGTCGAATTATACAAATACGTTGCATTTATAATGCATACGAGAAGCCCTTATCGCATGACTAACGCTCGTATTACCAATTTGAAATATTTGCATTTGCGAAAACAACGATAGAATCGAACCATAATAAAGAAAAAAATTGCCGAGAAAAAATTACGAGTCTCGAATCACCGCCAATTAAATCTCAATCACGCGGAATACGCGTCGATTGCGCGGCTATGGTGATGCCGAAGCGTTAAACGAAATTCCAATACTTTACAGTACGTACACCCGACCCGATGATTCAGCATTTTTTCGTATTGCATTGCATCGCATACGACGATGCCCGGCGTATAGTATAGTAGTATCTCGCCACCGTCGTAAATATTTACATCACTTACGCGCGTCGCGGTCGTATTATAATGGCCTTGCTTGATCAATCATCGAGAACAGTTATACAGCCGGTTACTTACCTATAGCAAAAACAAAAAAAAAACACATAAAATTATTACATTTGACGAATTCATTTGATATATTTATACGTGTTTGACATTCTTTCCTTACGTATATCCTATACTATACACAATACGAACGAAAAATTGTTTAAAAAAACTCTTGTGAGCGCACGAGAACACGCAACGTACAATAATAGGATCATATATGCTTCAGCATATATGTACGGAAGAAGAACGAGGAAAAAAAAACCACTACGAAAAAAATATCGTATTGCAGAACACAAATGCGGGTTAGACTGGTTCTATTGGAAGATATTTTTTACGTTTATCGTCTCACACATCTCTTTCGAGTGTTCTCGTCTGTACATCATCGTCGTCGTCGTCGTCGTAATTCACCCGCATAAACGAATAATTTTTTTTTTTTCAGAAATTCGATCCTCATTCTGTTGGTAAACCTTTAACCGAGAAAAAAGACCTATAGGCGAAATGCCTTTGCTTTGGTTTTTTGATTGACTGAACACGTCATGATAAGCTCGGCGGTTTATGGAGAAATATGTTTTTTTTTTTTTTCACGAAAACATCTCTTTCTCTGCCTCTCTCACTCTTGTTCGGTTTGGTAATAAAATATTATACCTATACGGTATGATTTTTTCAAAAATTAAAGCAGATCGATTAAAATGAAAATTTTACTACCAAAATCGACCATACATGCGGCGAAGACATCGGGCCACCCATGACCACGAGCCTCATCATCTCGTCCACGAAACTCGACACCAGTACGTACGTAATAGGTATACGCACACGAGTCGAAAATAATCGTAATATTCGCATGTCAACGGAACGTATAAAAGTCTACGCAGCCGACTGCCGAATGCCGGACGGCGACTTTACGACTTGGGTACAATCGTCCATCGGCACTTGGCCCATATATAAAAAAATCAAACAACCGAGTAATCATGCAAATAAGTACTTTGGTCGTCAAAACGTAACAATTAACAAAGCCTATTAATTAACTGATGACAAACAACCCTAGGGCACGCGATCGCTCAATTTATCAGAATGGCCAGGACCAGAATCGCCCCCCGTACCGAGGTATCAGTTTTCCGCAGTCGTACTTGAGAGATCCGAGTTGGGAATTTTTTACGACTTCGCAGCTCGTGATTCCCCCCTCCCCCTCAGCTACTATCATCGTAAATAAGATGAGTTAGAAAATTATAAAAAATCCGTTTTGGTTTTAATAGAAAAAATGCAACTCGTACGTTGGATTTTTTCTGATCATTTCATTCATCAAGATTTCGAAGCCTGCCCCCTCACCTTACCCTTCCTTCAAAAATAAAATTTGAGCATATCTACACTTCTAAAGTTTTGAAAAAAATGTCAAAACAAAAACGAAAATAAGAGTGATACCAGTAAAATGTTTTTTTGTCCTCCCTTTCCCCTCCCTCCCTCCAACAAAAAGTGCGATTTTTTGATGAAAATTTCGTTCGAAATTTTTTTTTGTTGACGAAGTTACAATTTTTTGTTGAAAATTTTTACAATTTTTGGTTAGCAAAAAGTTACAATTTTCTGCAGAAAAAATTCAAGTACAATATTTTGGTGAAGGTTGTCAACAATTTCTGGTGCTGAGAAAAATTTGTGATCATTCTTCTTGAAACAAATTACTTTTTTTTGTTAAAAAAATTACAACGTTTACTAACGTTTTTTGTTTGAAAAAAAAAGGAATGCAAAAAAGAGGTGATTGATCTTGAAAAAAATTGAAAAATTCTTTTTTCAATTTTTATTTTTTTTTTCTCATCAGAAGATTTCAAAATCTTTTTCAAAATTATTCAAAAATGACGGAAAAAATACAAAAAAGTAATTTGATCCTGAAAAAAGAGAATTATTTTTTTCAATTTCATCATTTTCTCTCCCCTCATTTCCACTCCAAAAAAATATGAAACTTGAAATCAGAAAAAAAAAAATTTGGTTTCAAAATATTTTTCAAAATTATTCAAAAATGACGAAAAAATGCAGAAAAAGTGATTGGATTCTAAAAAAATTGAGAATTTTTTTTTCAATTTTATTTTTTTCTCTTCACTCGTCATTTCCATACCAAAAAATAGGAATTTTGAAATAAGAAAAAAAATTCAATTTCAAAATCTTTTCAAAATTATTCAAAAATGACGAAAAAAACACAAAAAAAGTAATTGGATCCTGAAAAAAGAGAATTTTTTTTTTTAATTTCATTTTTTTCTTTCCTCTCATTTTCATACCAAAAAATATGAGTTTCAACATCAGAAAAAAATTTTGATTTCAAAATCTTTACAAAATTATTCAAAAATGACGAAAATTTAATTCGTAATTTTTAATTCGAAATCAACATTTTTTCTGCCCATCTTCCCCTTCCAAAATTGCTGCTAACTGTTTTCCAAAAAAATCTCATTTAAACGTCAATTTTTCCCAAACCATATTTTTCAATAAACCATTCGCATCTCGTACTTCAGACACCGATACATACATAATGATGATTGCATCAAACACCGTTAAATATCTGTACACTAATTTGCATACTTAATAGCCGAGCGGCGGTATTCGCTATGCGGAGACCTAAACGTCCGTACAGGCCAATGTCGATTTTAATTCGTGCGATTGCGTCGCATCGCATCGCCGTTCGTATTCGGTCGTCTTCTCTGGTCGACTAGATTCGTTAACGAGTTTCAAATTACCAGATCGATTTTCTTCATTTATTTCACTCAACGGCGCGATACTTTAAAAGATAATCTATTGGGCTAGCGGAGACAAAATCGACGTTTGACATCGATTTAGTAAAAGAAAAATACTCGAAGAAGAAAAGAACCAGGCGATACCTTTTTTTTTTCATTTCTTTTTATCAACAGGCAGGTACTTGGTAAAGTTAACGACATCTATACACGTCGACACCGCAGCTCTCGACGCGACGCGATTATCATTTATTAGTTCCGCTTCGGCTTCGTTTTTCCCGGGCTTTATTTTCCTTAACAAAATTAACCAAATAGTACTTCCTGTGTTTATATTGTTAAAAAATGAAAAATACTATATCGGCTGTATCGACGATACCGATGGAGGAAAACAAACGATAAGTACGACGACGAAGGAAAAACAGTTGCTTTAATGACGACCGTTATCGTTTCGCATACACAAAGGCAAAAACAATGCGAAAAAGGTAAACAATGACGTGGTTTGCCATTGTCTCTCTATAAACGTAGCCGCGATTATTATACTCTTTTTGTTGTACGATAATTATGTGTACGACGATGTCGTCGCGCACTGCAAATATATCTAAAGGTCTATGCGCATAGGATCGAGTATTTTGCATATTAAAATTCACAATTCTCACACAGAGTACCGCTGGCCTCTCTCGTAATAGAAAAAAATATCGATACCTATTCGATATTGGAAAAAAGATATTTATTATCCGAGTGGAAATTATTTTCATTATTTTTTTTTTTCGATTAATCAGCAGCGAGCGTCTGCATAGCCATCGAGTTCTACAACCATCATCAATTTTTGTTTCGCGTTTACACAGTGAATCATGCACGACCGAGTACTCTTTACACTGGTTGATTGCTTAATTGGCGCGAATTAGAATCATTATTGGATGGAAAATTTATCGCGTCGTCGTCTATATGAGACTAGATTCAATAACCTTTAATAGACTAGGATTTTTTTTCAACTTATTTTTTTTGCTTCGAATAACGAGTATTAATATCGTGTTTTTTTTCTTCTCGTAAACGCGATAGTTCGATTAAAATAATCGATATTAAATCCAGTTTTTTCTTCTCAATCGATCGAGTTTCTTCGAAATTTACAAGTACGTGCGCGAGATGACTTAAACGAGAATCGTTCGTGTACGAGATGTTTACTCATGGCCAAAAAAGCACGACGAAAGAGCGCTCGGCACGTTGCACGAGCCAACATCCGCATTTCGATGACGTCCACACGAGGCTCATTTGTTTGGTAAAATGAAATTCGTAGAATTTTTCCAACAGCTCGATAAATACTTACGCGAAGATGTCACGTTATTTTTACGCAGAATCGATGGTATTCGAAACCGTCGACGTCATTTTTTCTTCTCCAAAATTGACCAGTCTTATTCTATAGAGATTTATTTAAATGAAAGATTCGAACAAAAGACGACTCCGAAAAAGAGCCGTTTTTTACACACGTGTTCACGGTTGTCTGCTCGTAAAACCAGTGAGTCACGCTTTATGCATCGAAGAAAAAGATTAATTCTGCGTACAATACTGCAGTTTTCGTATCATTGGCCAATTTCGTTTCGAGCCCATGTCGAGAATTAATGAATTTTGAAAAATGATCGAAACGTAGACAGGATATGGCCAAAGGCAAAAGCTTAATGGTTTTCAGCTCCAGGGTTTGTTCTCCGTTAATATAGTTTTCGAATTCTTCGACTCTCGACATGAAAGATTTCTTTGTTTTGGGAATTCCAATCGGATGTTTCGATTTTTTCAAATTTTCAGCGAATATGAGAGCATATTTTGGAGACTGACGAGGTGAACGTAGGGTTGAAAAAAGGGGTCGAAGAATACTATAGAAAGCAAGTCAAATTGAAATCAATTGAAAAGATTTTTGAAAATTCAAGATAATAAAATTGATCACTCAAAAAAATCAATTAAAAATTGCCAAAAAACAAAAATGCTGAAATTGAAATCAAATTTTGGGCAAAAATTACTGAAAAGGACATAAAAAAAATCAAACACAAAAAAATTAAATAAAAAAGGATCAAAAATTGAAAACTTTTAGGCAAGAGGATGATTTAGACTTCTTTCCCCTCCCTCCAATCTCCTTCACAAAAAATTTGAAAAAACCTGTTGAACCCCCCTCCTCCTCCTCAACCTAAATTAGGCTACAAATGAGAAAAACTAGAACAACTCCGAATTGAAGTTTGGGGTCTATTTCCTTCTCTTCTTCATCCACTCTCTTTCAGCAAAGTTGAAGAACTAGAACAAACTGTAAACTAAATTTTGAAAAAACCAATCCAAAATTGGAGAAAAGCACAAATTTGGATTTTGAAATCCTTCTCCTTTCCCCTCCACTCAACACAAGTTTAAAAAACCAGAAGAAACTGCAAATTAAAACTTAAAAATGAATAAAAAATAACAAAAAATTGAAAACTCGTACAAATTGGATTTCAATTTGGTTCTGACCCCCCCCCCCCTCTTCAAATCAGATGAAAAATAATTGCAAAAATCGCAAATC
>FIZT01034362.1:0-13074 GCA_900065295.1 Paracoccus marginatus
TTTACTTGAAAAAATTCTACTAATTTTCGATCTCGTAGTCCATTTTGTCCCAAAATCAATTTTCAAGAAAATTCGCCAAAAATCAAGGGGCAAACTTCAGCACTCGAAATTTTGGTTCTGGAGGTACTTTTACATGCTCTATCGATCTGCCTTAGTCCCGACTCAAAATCGATCTGCCGGTTCGGGTGCTTCCCTTGTAAGTAAGAAAGAATTTTATCTGGATCACTACGATGTAGGAAGTTGATTTTTGTGGCGAAGGAAAAACTTTCATGGAAAATAATTTCAAAATTCTCACAAAAAAATGAAAAATTTTAGAAAACAAAATTTGAAAATTTTTCGAGAAAAAAATTGAATATTTTCACAAGAATGCGCGAAAATGTTCAGGGGACCAATTAAAAGTTGTAAATTTCCATTATTTTGGATTTTAAAAACTGTTACCACTTTTTTTTTTTCAAGACTTTCAAAAAAAAAACAAATTTTCAAATTTCGATGAGAAAACTTCATATTCAATTTTCAAAATTCGAAAAAAGTGGGCAGAAAAAATCAGCCGAAATAATCTAGATTAAAATCTCACCCAAGACGAGATTAAATTCCACGTACGTCGTACTTACAAAGCACTCAAAGAGCATTTTCAACTTTACCTTGATTTATGGCGGCAGCCATCAAGAAAGTTTCAAAGTTGTGAAAAATTTTTCTTCATTTAGCCGTCAGGTAGGTGGCAGACGACGAATGATTTTTAATATGTGAAAATGTATGGATCGCGGTTGCGAAAAAAATTACCTCTTTCACTTACAAACTTGGATGGCATTCGTCTTAATTAATTTGAATTTATAAAAGAAGAAAAAAAGACGAGGCGACGGATATACTGTAAGGCAGCAGCTCGGAAGGAAAAGACGAAAGAAAGAAAGAAAGAAAGAAAGAAACTATAAAGAAAAAGAAAAACAGAAACGTATTGCCTCGTATGGTACGCTAACGTCTGTCTGTATAACAGAAGAGAAGAAAGATTTCCCATGAGATTTTTGTTCCCTTTTATTAAACCAAAACTGAGTCTACTGTACTATTTCTCTTGCGCTTTTCGGTTGAAGAAAGTTGAAACTTTGTTTTTAAAGCTATAAATTTCATCTCCCCCAACGCTATGTGTATGGATACTAACATATTTATAAGTTTTTTATTTAACTCAATATAGGCTGCAGAATTAGAAAAATGTTAGTTTAAAAATAATCTTTACGCAGTTAACACACGCCGATGGTTTTTTTTTTCTCGCTCTCTCGTTATATTATAAAATTCAATCGTCGACTACCCAACCCTTCGTTTTCTCTTCGGTATTTGCCAACTTCTGTGTGTATTTAAAATATCCTATTTCGTGGTGAGCAAATGATGGAAAGCTGCGTTACGCCTTAGACGGAACTGAATCAATAAGCCGCAAGATTTAATATGAATTTGTTGACCGAGTAGAAATGTGTTTGTACTTTATTGCACAAAAGCTTGATAAAACCGACGTCGTCGTGGTTGCGGCTTCTGGCGTATTCAACCTCCTAATTAATGGCTCAAACGAAATTCAACGTTGAATAATGAACGTAGCCGTCAAAAAGAGTCGATAATTATTTTCAACAAAGCTGCGAGGATCTGCTTTCTTTTCTTTTTTTTAGCCCCCGCATCATCGTTTCTTTGAAAAGTTGATAAGTATAAGTACACGCTAAATGGCAATATATTTTTTTTTAGAAACAGCTCATTTCACAAACAAGCTTCACGCTCGCTCGAACCGAAAGTTCCTTCTATTGGAAATGTTGACGAAAATTTTCAAAAGAGAGCTTTTTTAAATAGAATAGAATTTTTATCGAGTTTAATTTCTTATTGCATGAGATCATTTTTCTAACATGACGTGCTTACGTGAGAGATAAAAGGAGACGACGAACGGTTCGGGAAAATTTTCGTTTCGATATTCGCTCGTACGCTCGTTCGAATGATGAAAATTATCAGTCGTTCCTCGTTCTCGTTCAAGCGAATCTACCTATTGTCTTTATGAAAACTGCTAGAATAGATTTGGTAATTTTTACAAAAATCTCTTCGAACCTTTCACCCCCTGACCCCCCCCCCCCCACTTTCTGCATTCCTCCCAGCGTGAAATATCTTTCAACCTATACCGCGTACGTTTGCCTAAGTCTGAATTAAAATTTCGAACGAAAACGTTTGATTATCACGTGCACGATTTACCTACGCGATTCGTTGATGCAAATTTACTTACACTTACTGCGAATGTATAATAATTAGAGGATTTATCGGTAGGAAATGTTATCTACAAAGCTCGCCGTTAAATTTTAAACGGTGAAATCGTGCACATTTAATGTCAGTACGTTTACGAGTTCGATTTATTATCGAGTCAGCGGTTTTCTTAATCACACAGGTGCGCTAAATATAAATTTCGTCTAACCAACGTGTTGAAATTACGCGCCAAAGATTTCCAGCAGTTCCTGCGTAGGTACGTTACGTATAGGTACGGTACGTATATGTAAAACTACGTATACGTTATTTTGTATAAAACAGTGTAGAGCGCTGCTAACTTTATTAATGAATTAATTTGTTCAACGTGTAACTTTGTCGTGCGGTTACGTGTACGTACTTTTTGTATATTTCATCGGTACATGTTTTTACTTACACAGTACCATATTTACCATGTTAGCCGTAAAACGTTGCTAGCACCCTGTATTCTATGCACAGAATCCCGCTCTAACTATACGAATACAACGTTCGTAATGGTAAAACGTCGGAAATATCGAGTCATTTAAACGATCTAAATTGCTAGCGTAAAGTTTAAATGGGAAAATACTGTTAAATAAGATAAAAATGGACACGAAAATAAATTCATATCAGTTCCTTCCTCGGTGTAGAGTAAAATGTTTCGTATTATTTATGGAAGCCGCGAATAATACGAATTTTACTCACTTTAATCTCTTCGGCTGGTTTTATTGGATTAGAAATATAATTTAATGGAATACTACTATACGTATTTCAAAGCTTTATAAGAGTTTGATTGTTCGTTTTTCGAATTTTCCTCGTTTACCAGAAGCTAAAAAATACTACGAAAATTCACTGCAGCTTACAAAACACCTCGAAACCAATTCCAATCGATTTGGGGGATCACAGAAATAGGATACAAGCCGAATTTCAGTTCTCTCTCAATCCGGAATCAGTGAAAATCACTGAAAAAAGTCAGAATTGCAGCACAGGGGAATCAGTGAAATAAATCACTGAAATTTAAAAGAATTTCACCGAATTTCCAGTAAATGTTACAAAAATACCCGGAAAATCAGTGAAAATTCACCGAAATTTCAGTGATTTTTCTCACTGATTTCCCTGTGCTGCAATTCTGACCTTTTTCAGTGATTTTCTCTGATTCTAGATTGAGAGAGTTGATTATCGTAATTAGATCAAATTTTGATATTTTTCATTTCACATGAAATTCGGTGGTGTCTACTAGGGTGGGTCGTCTTTCACTTTTTTTGGAAAGTTAAGAAGGCCTAAGTAGTGAAAAAAAGTTGTGGAGGGACGTCAAAAGACTGCAAAACAAAAAAATTGTTGGGTCTCTGACTTGAATATTCCATGGGGCGGATGGGGTTCAAAATTTTGAAATTTTCAAAAAAATGAGAAAAAAATTGTTGAATTTTTTTTTTGTTTTTTTGGTGATAATTGGTCATAGTACATCCATTTATAAGTGGGGAAAAAATTTTGACCTTTTTCGATACCTTTCAGTGATTTTATGTCATTTTTGAAAATCACCAAAATTGTCATTTTTGCAAAAACCTTTAAAAAAGGTTAAAAAAATCGGCTGAAATATTTTTTTTTGTTCATAAATGAATATAGCATGACTATTTAAGACCATAATTATCATCAAAAAATTTTTTTTTGAAACAACTTTTTTTTGGATATTTTATGGGAATTTGAAAATTTTGAAACCCCATCCGCTCCATGAATATTCAAGTCAAAGACCCAAAATTTTTTTTACAGTATTTAGACGTCCTCCCCACAACTTTTTTTTGTCAAGCGTCCCCAAATTTCCAAAAAAAAGGTAAAAGACGACCCACCCTAGTGTCTACTGTCTAGTGAATTTTGAACGAAAAATAATTTATAATTCGAAAAAAAGGTTTCGAAAGTGTTGGGGTGAATTTTTGAAAGCAGTTCAACTCTTTCATCCAAATAGAGTTCTACAATTCAAAATTTCATTTCGATCACATATTCTTTACTACTCTCTTTTTATACCGAATTTCGATTTTTTTCAAGTTTATTTATATTCTTTTGTTTTTTTCTCTATTCTATGTTTCAAATCTTTTTTCAAATTTATTTTTTTATTTTTTTCATCAATACATACTTTGATTCGTTTCCCCAACTCGGTATCTTTCATTAAATTGAAATTATATGTTTCATTTGAATTTTTTTTGAATTTTTTTTCAAGTTTGAATTTTGTTATTTTTAATTTTTAATTTTTTTTCACTTACATACTTACTCACTGTTTTATTTTATGCAAAAAACAATTTTTTTTTATTTCATTTTTTTAACAATTTTCACATTTTCTTTTGATTTCAATTTCAATTCTGTTTTCAATTTCGTTTTTTTCTTTTAAAATTCACATTTTCCTGATTCAAATTTCTTTAAATTAATTTCAGCAGTTTTTTAAAATTTTACCCGCATCTCCAGTTTTGATTGTACTTTGTATTTTCAATTTTTCAACGTCTTTCAATAAAAGCTTACTTTTCTTTAATTTCAAATTTTTTTCATCTTTTCCGGCAAGTTGAATTTTTTTCAAATTCCATTTTTTTTTTCAATCTTACCATTCCCAAAATTTTTCATTTCTCGCTTCATTTATACTTATCTAAACTTTTTTCACTTCAATTATTTTTTTAAATCTCAATTTATTGCACTCGGGCGATGAAAAAGTTTCGATTTCCACCAAAAATCGCGAAATCAATCAACTTCACCGGCTGAAATTTCAGTTTGAACGACATCTTAGGACGGTTTTTCGATCTACGCCGCGTGTTTTCCACCAGCTCGGTGTTCTTTGTCGGCGAGCTCGAAGAATATTTCGAATTAGAAAGAGAAAAAAAATGAGCGAGAAAAAAGAAGTATACGACTCGGTAATTTAAAAATTCCAAAGTGCCTTTATATAGCGTTGAATTTTCACGGTGCGACTGCGACTTTTCAACAAATGACCCAGATAAATTTTTAATTTAAATGTTAAATTGAAAAAAATCTTCAAACAACGTCAACGTGCTTTGTTTTATTTACTTTTGAATTGAAGTCATTTAGACGCCTTAATAGAGTGAAACGTAGATATGCTTGAATTCTTAGTATGAAAAATTTTCGCCATCAGGGAGATAAAAGCGGCAGGAAATTAGAATTAGCATTTTACAAAAGAAAGCAAAAAATGTCGACGTAATTTCTCAATCTTGTAATAATGTGCAGCGCGAAATATATACGTATACCTAAGTAATTTATCGATTCTATATAAATATAAAGGGAGACGGAGAGCTTTTTCAAAGAGCGCTCTAGGTATAAATAAGTCGCCTTCGAGTGATGAATTTTTTTCGTACGTAGACGTACTGTATGATCGGATGGATGATTCTTCAGACGAGTTGGCTTCCGCCAAATAAGATGAGATTTTTCTTTTGAAAAAAGTTAATTAGGTTTGAATATCAAACAACAAGAAGAGGTATATATTAGGAGTAGGAAACAGAATCAAATTAATACGTAAAGGCGCTTTTAAAAGAACACCAAAGAAGGCTGTGCCTGCGAGTCGTATACATATAGTCTTTACGCAGATACCTACCTATTTAAACTTGTAGAATACACATCGTGTATACGAAAGGATAAATTTTATATCGCAACACGTGCCACTGATGCATATTTAAAAGGGAATACACACAGAGCATGGGAAACTTGGCAAAATATAAACCTTGCTGGTATCATTTTTACGCGAAATTTACATAAATTAATCCAACTATGAAGACGTATATAAGGATGTGCTTTTTAGGCAAAACTCAATGATTACAAATACAAAGACTAGCGAACGTTGCAATTCTGCGTCTAAAAAATTCGCTCGGATGTGACCCTAGGGAGATTTTATGCTTCGCTGTTTCCCTAAGATGCATTTTTATATATAAGGGTCTGTTATCTACGCTGTTTTCTAACCGATGTGACAGCACGTTCAAGCTCGATACATAAATTTCCATATTTAAAAAAAGACACACACCTTTGACAACGTATAAAACAAGAAAAAACAACAAAAATCGTGTAATCTCGCTGCATAACGGATAGGATAGGTAGATTTTCTCCCCTTCTTCCTCAACGTACCTACATACTCGACCGCCAGCATGTGTGATTGAAATTCATTCGCGATATTTTTTATGGTATCTTTGAGAGTACCTACTCGTACGTACGTACGTCTCTATACACAGGTACGAGTACCTATAGTTCTTGATCACCAAATGTTTTGGAAATTCGTTACGCTCAGATGTCTATACATACGTCGTTCGTGTCATCTGTGTACAGTTTTCATTTATTGATAAAACACACGAAATAATACAGCATCGTACAACAGGTTGCATTCGATATTTTTATAATTTTTAATTTCCCTGTAGCCGCGTATGATAAAAGACATATCTTGGCCGAGAAGAGAGGAAAAAAAACCGAAGAAAAAAAACGTTCGGCTTTGAAATAGATTTAATAAAAGTTTTTAATCGTTAGCGAGTCGATTGTTGTAAGCAGAATACGAAGAGGTTCTATACTTTTTTCAATTTATCGGTATAATACGTTTAATATCTGGCGCATTCTCTTTTAATGTTCAAGAATCGTTATCCGTCTTTCTTTATTTTAAATTGATTTCCAAGCAGATTCCATTCCATTGTAATCCACGAACAGGGGTAGTTTCATTTAAAAGAATTTAACATCCTTCAATCTCTCACCCTACCAAGCTGCGAAAGATATTAAAATTCTGAGCACTGTAAGACCTGCGAAGACGCGCGCGCTTTCATGTAACTTGTACCTAATATTACGTGTTCTTGAGATAATGTCTTTTATTTTTTCAGATACATTTGATACCGTCTCTCTGTCTCTCTACCTATAATATGTACTCTGACACACCTCCGCTGCACCTTTTTTCTTCCTATTTCCTTTGTTATTAAAAAAATCACCGATGCAATTTCGCTCGAACCGAAGATTTTCGCTTTTACGTATACCATAATCTTATATTTTGTAATTAGCCGCGCATAAATGCATGCATGATCTTTCGACTTGGAAATGGAATTTTTAAACCGTCGCGTTTTCCTTCTATATCTTCCGTGTTTTAATATTTCATAAATATCTGTATCCAGCTTGGAATATTTTACGGGAAATTTTCAATATAATTTTCAGACGTTTACCAAAGTACCTACTTGAAATGTTTGGAATTTTATTCCCACAGTCTTATACAATAACTTATTTAGAATTTCATCAAAGTCAATATCGAACGAAAAATAACGAAAATATTCAAATTAACAGAAACCTAACTTATTTCCAAAATGAACTTTCGGTTTGATCCTTTATTTATTCAATGAAAAAAAAGGAGTAAGGAAAATTAGTTCTTATCGCTTTTAATATCTTTCGGTATTTTCATCAATCATTAAAATAATCTTACACTAAAAATTAAAATACCTACAAAAGCCGTCCAAGAGATGAAATTTTCCTAAAAATATTCATTGAGAGGCAATCATAATTTTTTTTTTTAAATTCAACTTTCATTTGAAAAAATCCTAATTTCTTTCGTGCCAAAATTGAGGCAGATACGAAGTTGAAAAAATCCAAAATTGTACCGAGCTGAGTTAGAGGTCTGAAATTCGATACCAATTCTATTTTCAACCCCCCAAATTGATTGGAAGCAATTTCCAACAGCTCTAGATAGGCATGTCCGCAGAAAGTTTTTGAAATTTCCAATTTTTCTGGAAATTTTTCAAAGTTCACAGAAGTGTAATTCAGCTGCTCAGTATGTTCTCCAGACTCCTTATTCCAGCTGCCTGAATTAGAAACTGAAGTCTTTTACAATTTCCCCCCTTACATTTGCCCCTTCCTCGAGGGCAAAAATAAACAATCCAATTTCAAGTATGTACCTTTGGGTGGCCCTTATTTTCAAATTTTTTTTCTTCGGGGGGAGGGGGGGGGGGGTAAAGTGGAAATGGGTTCCTTTACACTACAAAATGATGCTATAAAAGGGGGGGGGGGTAAAGTGGAAATGGGTTCCTTTACACTACAAAATGATGCTATAAAAATTTCAGCTCATTCGGATAATATTTACCCGTACCACCGAGCCCCCTATTTTCTTATGGGATTTAAAATAGAATAAGGCATAGTGAAAACTAAAAAAAAATAATACTGACAAAAATAATGTAAAATTTCCAATTTTTTTTCGAGCATCCAAATGAGTAATTAAATCTTGATTATTTGAAACATTTTGCAGACCCGTAGGGGTCCTTTTTAGGGGGCTGAAAATCCAAATGACTAAAATTGGTCATTTTTGAGTGCTTCTTAACCCCCTTAGGATAACCCCTCGGGTCTGAAAAATGTTTTTAAAAATCAAGATTTAATTCATTTGGATTCTCGAAAAAAATTTGGAAATTTTGCATTTTTTTAGTCAAAATTATTTTTTTCAGTTTTCACTATGCCTTATCCCATGTTGAATCCCATAAGGAAAAAGGGGGGCCCGGTGGCATGGCACGGGTAAATATTATCCGAATGAGCTGAAATTTTCGGAGTATCATTTTGTAGTGGAAAGGAACCCATTTTCACTTTAGCCCCCCCCCCCCCAAAAGTTTAAAAAAATCATTTTGTAGTGGAAAGGAACCCATTTTCACTTTAGCCCCCCCCCCCCCCAAAAGTTGAAAAAAAATCCCTGTATAGTTAAAAGGCCACCCTAATGTACCTACACTTACGAACCTAGTACTTTTCATGCAAAAATCTCAAGATCAATCTACGAGTATTGGATAGAGTTAATTTTTTGAAGAAATTCTGAAGCACTCACATTTTTCGACAAAATTTGATAATTAATTTTTGGAAAATTTTCCAAACTGTTATCAACAAATTTTTGAAATCATTTTTCAAATTTTTGAATTTTTTTTTTTTGGAAAACAAAAAAATATATTTTTAGAACTTTCAATAAAAATCTCAAAAAAAGGCTGTTCATCGTTTGCGCTTTTAATCCTCGGGATTTTTATACATCGATTGCGCTTCGGGAAAGAAGGGGTTCCCAAAATGGTACCTAAATACGTGTCAGTGTATGTGTATGGGCAGGTATACGTTGTAATTCAAAACGAAACATCCAAATGAACATATGTATTTAAAGGTAATTTATACTGGCTTTATGATCGAAATAATCACTGCCTAACTACTTGGGTGATTTTCAGGGTAAGAGGGAGAGAAAAAGAAATTTTCGTTGCTTTGAAATAATTTTTGTAACTTGAAAACAAAAATTGAAAACAGAGCAGTTTTTTTCTCGAAAATTATTCTGAGGAGAGGGAATTAATTTTTCTGTTTTTGAACTACATATGAAAAATCAGGCTTCCTTGAGATTTTTCAAATTTTTTTTGCATAAATTGAGTTAAGTGTGTGGGGGGGGGGGGGCTAGGAATTTTTCCAAATAGGGCAAATGAATATCCAGATCCTTGAAATTTTTTAAATTTTTTTTGCATAAATTGAGTTGGGGGGGGGGGGGGGGGGGGGCTAGGAATTTTTCCAAATAGGGCAAATGAATATCCAGATTGGGCAACAAAATTAAAAATTGAGCTTTTGAAGAATAACCATTTTCAAGCGG
The DNA here is from genome assembly GCA_900065295.1 of Paracoccus marginatus. Classification (NCBI taxonomy): domain Eukaryota; kingdom Metazoa; phylum Arthropoda; class Insecta; order Hemiptera; family Pseudococcidae; genus Paracoccus; species Paracoccus marginatus. Next base: position 9,833 of record FIZT01034362.1, read on the forward strand.
TTTTCACAGGAAGGAGGTTATTTTTTGTTTTGGTTTTTTGGATTAAAATTATAATAAAATTCAAAAAATATGAAGAATATTATGACTCGAGCGAAGCGAAGGCGAAATTTTTGAGAAACAAATTGCAATTTTGACTTTGAAAAAAAGTATATTTTGACTGTGGATAATCAACTAGAAGGCTAGAACTTTATAATTACGTATAATTTTTGAAAAATGGGCTGCTTGAAAATAAAAGTGACTGATATTCTGATATTCAGCTTGTGAGAGGGGAAATTGAAAATGTTTTCCAAAGTGGGTAAATAATCGTGCCAAAGTGGGCATTGCCCGGTTTGCCCAACCTTAGCTAGAGGCCTGATTGGCTTAGGTTTCAATTTTAATTTGAAAGAAAAAATAAAAAATGCACTGCATAGGGGGTGGAACAAAAAATGAAAACAAATCTCAACATCGTCAAACACGCCAATAAAATCGATAAGTACGAAATAGGTAGGTAGGTAAGTCGTTCGAAGCAGAAGAAATCACAAAGAAATTTAATTTTACATTCATTTTTTTTTCCATCACTATGCAAACTAACGGCTCGTACGTAGGGTCCGAACTCGAAATTATCTATCCTTTGGCTGTACCTCTTCTTTGTAGCGAACATGGAAGAGTTTTCAAATATGGAAATATTCTCGTCCACGTTGCTTTGAACTTATGCAGCAATCCGCTTTTATACACCGTACAGCGAATGTAACTCGATAGATACGACATTTTTGCATTTCACTCCGAACGACGTTTTTATCCTTCGATATTCATGGCATAAAAATTGTTCCACGTAATCGAGCACGTACTTACTGCGATGCACGTAGCTCGGAATAAAATTTTTAATATCGCCATTCGACGCCCATATATTCTCATATCCGAATGATTTTTTTTCAATCTGCTAAAGGAAAAAATCGATAATTATAGGCAGCTGATGATAGGGGTGGTGGTGGGGGGAATAAAAAGTCGAGGTTTTGATTGATACATCGCACAAACGTGAAGAAATATGTTTCGAAGCTGGAGGCGTAGATACGAAGAAAAATGAAACTCGCATCTTGAAACAATTGATAACAGATAAAGCAACGAAATTCAATCTATCACCGAGTGTTTTCAAAAGCAAAGAACTTTCGTGTATACGAGGGATATACTTATAATAAGAGCTGTATGTCTTATTACTTGATACTATCTACAGTTGTTACGGATCTCTCTCGGTGACGTTTTCCTCCGAACATGGTGTATTTCACACAATGAACCTGCGTAATGTGGAAAATTCCAGCGGGTATTTCGATTAAAATAAACATAAAACCAACGAAAATGCGACGTATGTACACTCGTCTAAATTAGTTCCAGTACGTATACGATTCAGAGTGTATTCATTTGTCAATTCTGGTCGAAGATTCGAAGAGAAAGGAGATTTTTTCCTAAATAAGGTCTCTTGCAGTTGAAAATAAAAAAATAAGATTGACATTTTCAACCTCTTCTAGATTAATGCTCAAATTTACCGGGTGGATTGCGAATTCTGAGTTTGACAAGCGCTTGAATGGAATGAAGGTTGCGACAATTGACAATACCCGTTAAGGGAATAGCTGTAGAGTCGAAAAGACAAACTTCTTAACGTTTTGGCGGGTATCTTAATTAGGGTAGGTAGGTACGTAAATTTTTACGCAACGCGTCGAGGTATATAGCTGGTCGGTTGGTTGGTACTCGAGGAGAGAACTCGAATCATTCGCCAGAAAGGTTGGAATTTTCGTTGGTTTTAGCTGCGGTAGTTTATAGCATGGTTTGAAGTGGCAAAGCGTACTTAAAGCGAGGTTTTGTATTTGAAATAAGCGTCATAAAGGTAAAACACCGCAAGGTGCGAATATTTATATAGGTACCTAGGCGAATCGAGTGCGCGCCAGTTCATTAATGCCTCGGCAAAGTTTCGGCCCATCCAATGCATAAGGTAAATGCGACCATTGTCTTATTATCACGTCGACAATCTCCATTATAGATTTTTACCGGAGTTCGTCTTCCCCCCCCCCCCCCTCTTTCCTCACTCGAGTTTTGAGAGATAATCAATACGTACGAACAAAAGAAGAGATCAAAACCGAGCGATGGAAATTTTCTAACAGGCGAAAATTCCGGCGCAAAAGAAAGAGCCACTGCTGAACACAATTTAAAAACAGCCTTTTGCCAACACGAAAGATAAAAAGTTTGGAAAAAAGCAGGTTTTTCATTTAACTCGCGTCTTCTTTTTCTCGCTGCTTCTTTTTTCATCCGTACGTACGTCATAAAACGGCTTTTAACCTGTTGCTGGGAAATTTCCTATGCGTTAGTCGAACAATTTATAGCCACCGAATCGGCGTACACTCGAGCGCGACCACGTACGTTTTTTCCATTGACCTTTTAGTTGGCCGTAAAATCCGCAGTAGAAAGTTTGTATGTATGTATACAACTTGGTAAGATTTCCTTCGCATACTGTGCGACTGTGTTTTCGTCGCCCAACACGCCGAGAAAACGGTGGGGCGGCTTTATTATAGCCTCGGTCGGGCAAGAGTACCACTTTTAATTATAATGGCGGCGGCTCTCCCTCTCTGTCGACGCTGTAATTTGCAAAAAAATTAAGCAAATCTATACATTAGAAAAAAAGTAGGTAGGTACTCTTTACAACGGTGTTTTTCTTAATTTTAACCCTAATTTTAATTTTGTGCAAGAGGCCCGAGTGTTGCACTCTATATTATCGCGTCGTCGTTTGAGTAATTTCCTCTAATTTAATGAGAGATTTCATTCGTAAGCGGGTAATTTTACTTAAACATCCATTACTTTGAAAAACAAGCGAGATAGTACGATTAATCAGCCGCCTAACGTTTATGGCCCGAGAGCTCGTCGTCGCGTCGGAATGCTGTTTCTTTGTTAAGGCGCAAAATGAGCTTTATTAAATAGATAAAAGCTCGACGTGATTTTTAATTTAAAATACAATTACAATAGAGGGGATAATATCTGTAATTTCGGCATCAGGTACTCATTTTGACGGTGCGTGTTGAAATCGAGGCCATGAGGCTGCGTAGATTTTTGTAGCTTCCCTCTCCCTTCATATTACGCTCGTTGCAGATTGAAGATGACCAATTATGCTGATAAGCATGGCCGGCGGATCTGGTGGTGCTCCCGGGCTCGAGCACCACCTGTGAAATTTCAAATTTCAACTTTCAAAATTTTCAAAACCGGTCAATATTCTCAAGGGT
>FIZT01034377.1:0-16893 GCA_900065295.1 Paracoccus marginatus
AAGTTGAACCCTGACTCGCAAAAAGCAAAAAACTGATTTTTTGGGGGGAGGTGCCTCAAAAAATGACTTGGAGGGGGAGGCTCGGGGAGGCTTTTGGATATGTGATAGAGTAGACCCTCTTCTACATAATAAATCGAAAAAACGTTTTGTAACTATTAGTTTGAGGTCAGGTAATAATTCTACCAGACTATACCTACTACGAAAAGAGTTTTAAAAATCAATTAAATCCTTTCTTTAAAAATTTATAATAAATTAGCACTAGCACTACATTATTTCTAAAATTTATTCCGACAAAAACACTATGGTAACGGTAACTATTAACTAGGTACCTATCCAGTACCCCTTAGTACCTACTACCCATCTATCTACCTACGTTTTATGATGATAACGGTGGAAACGCGATAAAAAGTTAGTCGGATAGCCGCGGAAAGCGAAAATAAAACAACGTTGCTAAATTTTTAATAATAAAAACATGTAATGAAACGTAATGGAATTTCCATCTTGAAAAAAAAATCAAATCGCCAAGGATTAACGGTAAATATTTTGTAATTTAAACACGAGACTTTTGCAAGCAGAAAAACATTAAAGTATTGACGAAGTGGATTAAATTCTAAAAAAATGACTGTTTTTTTTATGACAGAAAGATTCATTCCATAAAAAAGGAAGTTGTTTTATAAGTACCTATGTAAAATTGTATTTCTTCATTCAGGATTTCGTTAGTATACGTCACATGAATTCAAGTTTAGAGAAGTCTAAAGGGAATACAAATGAAAATACACAATTTTCTAGAAATTTTCGAGTTTGAATTTAATGCAAAATTGCAAATACTTTTCCTCAAGTTCGTTCTATAACGAATTAATGTCAAGACTGAGACTTATCAACTACGAATGAATTGAAAGGTATTGTGAATTGTGGTAGGTCGTAATACGAGTATTTTATACCCTGAGGCACGCCTGAGGCCTGATAGAAAATATTACAATGTTTTGAATAAATAATTTTAAAATATTACTTTGTATAGAATAAATAATTAAATAATAATATTACTTCTATAAACAGCGGCTCTACTGGTCGGGGACATCGTTCGTAAATGGCTACTCCGTGAGATACATCAATGACTTCGTCTTCAGTTCCATGTATAACAAGAACTGGCGATGTTATCTTGGGTACTTTTTCAATGCTGAAAGAAAAATAACATTTCATCTTGAAGGGAGATTTTAATTATGGTGAGTAATTTCATTTTGCAAAGAGAGTGAACGAAATGTCCGAAATAAAAATTGAAAATTGGGCTATTCGAATAAGGACCAAAAATAGAAAAAAGGATAATTTTTTTTCTTTCATTAAAACTTGAGGTACTTTATTATTAGGTTGTTGTAATAAATTGAATCGATAGAAATTATTATATATTTGTGTTGATACTCGCACTCACTAATGTTAAGGTCAATCAATAACAATTAGACAGAGGAACATTGTTTGGATAATGAATTGTTAAGGTTTCATCGACAGAAAAAATATTAACATTAACAGCACGTTACGATAGCGAACAATTAATTTCTATGGCTTCGAATTTATAACATTGAATGTTTTGGAAGTAATTCGTAGATCAACACGTATGAATTACTAACTATTCCTTCGCGTTAGAATTAGAACCGCATAGAAATAGTTCTTATCTTGCACTTCATGCAGTAACCGATACGGTGACAATTTTCGACGAGTTCGACGTTTGCCACAATGCGAATAATATCAATAAATCGTAGGATACCGCTGGTATACCTTTAGTCCTACACACGCATCTAACCATAAAACGACGAAGAATTGAAATAACAATATTGTTATGAGTCATGAGATGACTCAATGAGTATGTGAAACGAAAATATTACCCAAAAATAATTCTTATTTTTACATCGAATAAAACTATTTATACGATAGCGCAGTTTAAATTTAATTGTTTCTCTTTGTTTTCAAATAAAAGAACCATTAAAAGATATAAAGCAATCGAATGGCATAGTATAAATTACTCAGTTGACGAAATTCTTTGAAAATTCAACGCATTATACGTACCTTGGAAACGAATCGAAAAACCAAGTTCTTTTGGTTTTTGGAAAAGCTACACGCATACCAGATGTCAATGGCGAATGTAGAATAACAGCGCCGACTTCAAAACGAGAAGCTAAATCAATAGTTGGAACAGTTCCTATACTTTGTCCATAAAGGATTATATTTTCCGGACTGATTCCATATCGTGTACGAAGTGACTGCCATGCTGCATCAATATCGGCGTACAGGTTTTTCTCGGAAGGTCTTCCATTGCTCACTCCATACCCAGAGTAATCGTAACTGAATATGTTACAATTTATTCTCGTACCGAGACCCAAATAAAAACTACTCATTTGACCCAAGTCAACGGCGTTTCCATGTGAGAATAAAACGGTGAAACGGGCATTTGCGCTGCATTTCACGAATATACAACCGATACGATTACCCCTCGATGTTCTCGAATAGAATCCTTCAATGTTTTCCTTCTCTCTTTCCGTATATTGCCATTCGGCTTTTTCGTTGAATTCTATCTGAAATTTGGACGAAGTTTCATCCGCTTGAAAGTGAACAAATTTGTATGTAGGGTCTGGTGGAAGAAATGCCAATTTCGAGGCGATTCTCGCCGGACATGGAGGGCAACAGAATAAACAAATAACTTCGCTAAGAGTTAATCCGTTCATGGTGCAACTGACTCGATGATTCAACAATCATATAAATTGATCAAGATTATTGATATTTTTCACACTATCGACTAAACATGCATCAACATTTGGATAAAATACCGCTGCGATACGCGATTACGAACTATTATCGGTACCGAAAGACAATGAACGAATTTTTTCAAAATATCGCAATCGATTAACTAAAAAATAACTTAAGAATTACGAATTATGAAGAACATTAGTGTTGAGTAACTCGAAAGAAAATCCATAAGAGACGATTAATTTTTAAAAAGAAATTCAACAAAACATTCGCGTTTACATATTAAGAGAAAATAAGGTAAAAACAATAATCAACGCTGTTAACAGTTTCCCATCACAATTCGCAATCAGAATCAGAAGCAGGAGCGAATCAGGTGGATGAGGAGACGGAGAGAAGGATCAAAAAACTTTTCGGAATGTCTTGTCTTGCTTGAGCCAGGTAAAAATTCTGAAAATTAAAAATAATAATAATGTTCATTATAGACGCAGGAAGCGTTAAACGCATATTTCATCAGCCGTCACGTCGTCACCTTTTCACTTCAGTTTTGATTTTTCACGTCTTCAGTTTTTACCAATTAACTTTTTTTTTTTAATTGAAATTATTGTTAGACATACGCACAATATTATACATTATGTATAATATGTTCATTCTCGCGTTCATTCGTCATAAATCAGGGCCGGTATTACATTACCATCAACACCACCTATTGTTAAAGGCCGGATTACCATGCCATAAACAGGAGATTAACAATATATTGGTATTTGGTACATAGGTATAATATTGCCATTCTTATCCTTCATTCATCAGTCCTGTGTCGTGTACGGTGTACCATCAGCTTTCTTAGCATCTTAAGATCCTGGGAGTAATAATATTTACTAAGCAGATAGTCATACAGAAATCTTCATATGCCTAAAAATCTTGATTTGAAATCAACATTTTTTGCAGTGCTATTATTTACTTATATGTAGCTGGGATAGGAAGATCAAAGACAACACATATTGTAAAGTGGTCAGTAAATTTATTATGTTTTCAAGTACTCAAGTTGGTAATTAAGCAATTAATTTTAATTTGTTTAAATTTAAATTCAAATTTCCTTTTTTCAGTTCAAAATTAGAGTAAAATAAATAAATAGGTACTTAAGCTTAAAAATATAATAATGATATTAAGCCAAGCCAAACATACCAAACACATTAAAATAATCTTCAACGTGAGCATCTGCTTCATTAAACTTGAAATTATATTACTCGCTTTCAATTATCATTTTGTATTACCTATAGCAAATTACCTAACCATTAATACTTACCTGAAAGGCATTGCATCATTTGATTGGTTATTTCATTTTATTCGTTTTAACCAACAACAAGTAAGTACATAAGTATAGGTATCTCACAATTTGTTTATAGTTTCTAAAAGAAGACGCATGTCGTCATTGATTTTCTTTACCAAGCCCTCAACTTGTGACTTCGATGTCAATAATTCAACGCTTTGAGTATACGCATTATATCTCACAGTAAAATCACGAGGTATGGACTGAGAAAATTGACTGAAACAAAAACCCAAATTTTCACCTATTACGTACCTACTTGAAAATTTACAGAAATGTTAATCTACACATGCAAATTAAAACGAGATTGAGAAATCTGGTGCCTATAATCTCTAGTATGTGTATATATGTACAGATCGTTTAAAAATGATTTCAAGATAAGTTCTAATACGTGCGAAATGGTAAATCGATGATGAAATTTTTGCTTTACTGAATAATACCATTTTTATTTCGAAACGGTGAAGGGTGTGATCTCATTGACCTCCTTTCCAGTCAGTCTTTTGTTATAAAATGGATAGGAATTTTTTCTTTTTTACTAAAACACTTACATCATTTTGTTCTTGGCGTCTTCAAATGATTCAGCTACATAGTACACGGGTTGATATTCTGTTATAGGGTATGGCTGAACTGCAGTTTTTTCTGGTTCAAAAGGTCTAAGGTCTGGTTTATCACTAACGCAATACTCCAATTCTCCAAATGAAGATAAAAGACCGGCTCCATAAGCCTTTATCTGACCATCTTGGCGACAAAGACCGAATTCCACAGTAAACCAGTAACACTAAAAATAAATTGGACATTATTCAGCATTCCCAATTGAAGTTTGAATTTTAATTTTTTGTATAGAAAAGTGTTTCATGAAAAAACTGACGGTTGCAAGTTTTTGAACATATTCATCTGGAGCGCCCAGTGAGGCTAAACCAATTTGTTGTGAAAAATCAGCAAATTCTGGATCTGCGAACAAAGGAACGTGGCCCAATAGTTCGTGACATACGTCTGGTTCCGGTGTGTAAAGAGGTAAACTGTGATGACGGATGTATTGAGTAGAATGAAATACTCGAAACGCCAAGCCAGCCAAAAAGTCTCGAGATGACAACAATCCAGCCACTGGTCTTAAAATGAAACCTGTGCTGTCTGATATTCATAAACAAAAACAAAAGAATTAAATTGCGTTATCGGTATAGGCATTCAGCTTACGCATCGTATGGTATGCTTACGTTTGTACATGCAAAACTCTTATTATGTGTATGAATATAAATGCATGTAAGTAATGAGAATACGTAAGAAGGTAGATATAGGAAAAGATACCTACCTTCAGTGAGTATGTATAAACTCATGAAGTTATGAGGACATGATTTACCTTTTAAAAAGTTGGAAATATCTTCAAGTTGAGGAATATTATCTTCTCTATAGCCACAATTTTCAATCAATAATGGAAAAACGTGATTGAATTCACGGCAAGCATATTTAGGATATAGATCCACTAGTTGTTTGTAGACTACTCCCCATGTTTTTATTTCTTCTTCTGTGTATTCAACTCGAGGTAACGGTTGGTTACTTGAAAAACGTAAATATCATCTAAATAGGTACATAAGTACTCGTAGGAGGAATAATTTCTCAAAGTTTGTGTTCTAATGATTAATATACCCACCGACTGAGAATTTACTTCTATGAATATGAATATTAAGTGAGTAACAAAAACATATCTTACTGCCTGTAATTAAATGCAATATCGGCGAAATATTTTCTTCTGGCTCTGTACGCAGAATCAGTGAATCCTGGATGATCAGCATCTAGTTCAGATCCGTAACTCAAGATCTGGTTAGCGAATCTATCCAATTCTTTAATCTTTCTCGGAAACCATGGTAAAGTTCCTATAAAATGAATGAAATAATGAAGAATCAAGTTTTCTCTGTGCAATGTAATGCTGTACCTATGATTGCTCTTTGGTACAGGCCTGGATAGTATAGGCTTACGTACATATGTAGGTATCTATAATATTGCATTAACATTCTCTATTTTCTTCAACTTTTCATATGTAATAGTACCATATACTCTGCATACCTATTTAATTGAAAAATATAATAGCGTACCCGTATCTTGGTCAAAATCACGGGAAATAATGTTCAAGTAGGTTACGTTGATCTTCAAACTTTCAATAGCACTTTGAAGACCTTCACTAGGCGCACATTCTACAACAAATTCGTATTTACTTAGAGCCCTCGTTGATGATCGGGATTCGATATGTCTCAAGTACACTCCATGTTTCTAAAAATAACAAACAAAGTACAGTAACAAATGAAAATGTTTGCATTAATTTTTTCGATTCCTCATGGTTCTGTACATAAGGTAAATATGGGTAAGGTATACACAGTGACACACACTTATTATGGGTATATGGGAAGCGATCTGTTGAAATTAATAGGATATCCGTAAGTCGATATGAAAACGTCTTACCGTAAATAAATTCAAGCAAGTTTCCAAGCTACCAACTTTATCAGCTCTTGGGCAGAAAATTAACCAAGTACTTTCATCTGAAGCTTCTTTAATATATTGTCCATCGCCACTTTTTCTTTGGGGCTAAAAAGCAAAAGTTTATACTAAATTACCTATTCTATGGGAAAAGTATAATTACATTTTAATTTATAGCCAAGTGAACAATAATATTAAATTAAATATGTGCTAGGTATTTTGAAATTGTAATTGCGGTTACCGTTATGTCAGGTTTTACACTGTTTTCAGTGACGACCATGTTTTCAGGCAAAATTTGATAAATCTAAGAGCAATTAACAATTTAGTAACGCGCTTTAGTTAAAAAACTTCAAAAGTTGAAACGAGCTTGCATGAACATTTATAATGATCAACATTATTACACTGTTATCTGAAATCAATAGCATTTGTAATAGGTATATAGGTACGCGTATAAACTATTTTCTTTCAAAGTCAAAGGTTATCAATCATGCTTTGATTACTTTGCTAGGTATATGTACTGTAATATCAACAATATCAGTTTATGGATGTAATAGGAAATACCGCTCTCACTCATTTATTAGTTTATAGCATGTTATTGCATCAGATTTTCATTTTCTCTATATATTAAATTCCAACTTTTGAACTGAAGTCGGCCTCCGCTATAAAGTAGCTTGACCAGTTTTTGCACAGTTTTTTAGCGACTAGTCCAGACCAGTCACTAACTCTACAACAATATTATTATTTCTGAGTAAAGCATCTGAAGTCGAGTAAAATGACACTCATTATCGCATTAAAATATTTTTACACCAAGGGAAAAAATTTATATCTAATTGAACCCGACAAAGGGCGCATCAAATTGGATCCTATCAGATTCAAGTGAATACAAGCAAATTCAAATTAATCCAACTAAAGACGTTTTTCTCTTCAAATTGAAAAAAAAATTGTAGATATGTAGGTATACATAATTCAATCTTCTCAGAATTAAAGTTCTTCCCCTGTAAAGAATCTTTACAGGGGAAGAACTTTAATGCAGTTGGATCCCGAAAGATTTGAAACATAACGAAAAGATCCAATTCTGGATTCAATTACCGTAAAGTGGGGCTACTTTGAACGATTTTTGCAATTTTTTTCATATTATTTGAGTATAACTCATTGTCTTATTCTCATTAGCAGCTACAAAAAAAATGTTACAAACCATTTTAATTTTTAATAGACGATTTGTGTGGAACACACAAAACGCCTAAAAATCCAAGTCATACGAGAAGTGTCGACTATTTCCCGAAGTGTTCCGAAAAAAATTGCACTGAACCGCTCCAAACAGCCTGCACCTAACCGCAAGTGTAGTGTAATCAACGTTTTGAAAGAATTGTGTTATTCCTGTTAGTTAAAAATTTTTATGGTTTGAAAAAATGCGGCTACTGCTCATTCAATGCAACCTCTTACAATAAATTTGTCAAAACATCCAAAAATTTCGGTATTCATTGATTTTTTAAAATCTAAATACTTGATCGGCATAGTGTGATGATGTCCAATTCATATTATTTTGTTTTTACATTTTTGCAGCCTGTTTACTATGCTTCCAAGAACCGTGAAGTTAATTTGGAAGAAGTACGACTTTCTCATAATTTGTTCTGCTCTTGTATTCGGTCTAACGCTCTACCATAGGTTAGATAACATCAACTTTTATGGTTTACCCAAGTAAGTTGGTGAATGTTTTTCATATTTTTTTTTTTTTTTTTTTTAAATAAGCCGAAATTTTATTTATTCACCTTTTGCATGAATTTGTTATTAGGCACATTCCATGCGATTCTACTCCATACGTGAACAATCCTAAGAGATTCGACGGAAATGTGAATCGTGATACCGATGTACCGAGCATAGTGCATCTATTACGGTTTGGACGAGATGCCAAATGTTTCACTCAAGGAGATGTGGATTCGATTATCACAATTTTGAATAATTTTGAACCTGAACAAATTTATATTCATACTGATGATGTAGAAACAATGAGAAATATCATCAACACAATTTTCACTAAAGATAATTTTAGGAATACTATTGATGTGAAGTTTTATCCAGAGCCAAAACACGTATTTGGTTTAAACTTCAGTGAAACTTACAAACAAAAGCACATGACCGACTTCACAAAAATTAAAATATTGAGGTAAAATCACATTTTTTGGTCACGTTTTAACATTCGTTATTGCCTCAGTTTCAGTATCTAAAGTTACGGGTTTTAAAATATGATAAATTCTGGGGTTCGGCTCGAATGTTGGACGATCGAATTTGAATTTTTCGGGTGTTCGAAGCTTTCTATCTTTCGCATTTTGCATTCGGAGCAACGATGTTTTACTGTTTTGTATGGTCACGTTGTCGATAGGTACCTTAGACACTCCATCACCGCAAATTGGTATCTGCTTTACTTTACAGTATCGAATACCACAATAGGCTTTTTCGGACTCTCGTAATACCGAAGTTCTTGTTTGCTTAACAGGGATTAATGGTGGTTTCCTCCAATTTAATTTCAGCATTATACCGATTTTTGTTTGACGTTCATTACCGTATTTCTTTTTAGAGTGTATTTTCGTTTCAGGTTTTCTAGATTGTATCGATGTTGGCCCACGTTTTCCTAGTTTTTTTATGGTTGTGATTCTTGTCCTACCTTTTGACGTATATTTTTCATTGTTATTGTTTTCACTCTTAACTCTACTTCTTTTCCTACTTCTGCTTGTGTTTTCAGGCGTATTCGGTTTAGATTCTCCGTATTTATCCCGCAGATATTGCTTAACAGATTGCAATCTTTCGTTAAATATTTCTTTGGATCTTTTTCTACATTCTTCTTGTTCTCGGATTTTTCTTAGTTGTTCTTCTGTTAAGTTACATGGACATGGATTGATGTGTTTTGAAGATGTGCTACTTCTGTCGTCGAGTTCGTTTTTTACGCTGTCTGTTTTTGAATCGAGTTCTTCAGCATTAGATTTGCTGTCTGTTTTTGAATCGAGTTCTTCGGAGTTAGATTTGTCAGTTTCTGATTTCGTATCATCGTTTGTGCTCTTGCTAGTTTCGAACGGTTCAGTTATCGTCTCAGGACTTGGTGTATTAGAAATTTTTCTTACATCGGACCTTTTCCCTCGAGGGCAAAGCATTAATCCCGTATCGCCACGACGCGATCGTAAAGTTGTGGTGTAGCAAGGTTGCCTTGATTGATTATGAAGTGTTTTTAATCGGCTACTTTTTTTTTTTTTTTCAATATATATATTTAAACTTTCGGTGAATGCGTCGTGGCGTGATTTTTGTTTGATCATAACTAATTTATTTATACGAGGAAGTAATTTTAATGTATTATATTTCTATGGTAGTTGATAAATAACGATATTTTATTTTTTTGCAGACGATACGGAGGTATGTTTATGAACAACGGTATTCATATCGTGCAGGATCCAAAAAGACTTCTAAAGTACGAGATGACTGTGGTGGTACGCCCAACTTTAAACGTAGATACACCGTTGGAACTATCTGAGAACGTTATTGTTGCTCATAAAGATGCCAGGTTTCTGGAGAAATGGCTGAAGTCGTATCATTTCTATGATAAAAATGTCGAGAGTCACGTTAAAGGAGATGTTATGAGAATGTTGCTTAAAAACAACATGCAGTATGTTCACATATTGGATAACGATACTTCTAAACAAGTTATAGCCAATAGTGAAGAATACCACGCCATGTTGTCCTCTAGGAAGCGTTTTTTTATAAATATTGAAAGTTACGAAAAGGTCTGTTTATAAAGTGAAAAGAGCTCATATAACTAGATAGGTATTTGAAACGAAAAAAATTGTAATTAATTTTTTGTAATATTTTGTACATATGTAGATGTAATGAGAATATTGAACTGTCTAAATTTCAATTTTTTTCTCAAGTATTTTTTATTGAAGTTTTGTAGATTACACATATGTATATTGTGTGCATATTTATCATGTTAAGTGTTTTCCTACGTTTTAATGTCTTTCAGCGTTGTACCTATATTTATGTTTTTCCTATCAAGTATTGAAAAATATAAAGTCTTTGTTTCTCTGTGTGGTAAAATATTTTAATTTTTAGGTACTCAAAGCGAACTTCTCCATATTATTTTTTTGGAAATTTGTTGCTATGCATTGATCTTGACTGCCGCAAAAAGAGTTCATTGAAACTTTTTAAAAAAAAATTTAGGATTTTTTACAGTTGGAATATTTTATTAATTTGGTGAGCTTATATTTTTTATAAGCACGGGTAAGCATGTACTTGATTTATACGCAGGTAAGTGTATTTTTTGTTCCTAGACAGAAATGAACGTGAAATTCATAATACGACTACAGACACAATTAAAACGTAGTCTACATTATTTTCTCCATGTTAGCTGCGTCATGTCACTACCATACGTTAGCAATTTAAAACGGAATAAGAAAAGTCGGCTAACGTAAGATAGTTACACTTAACAAATGCAGACAAAATTATTGATGTAATTTGTGTTAACCCCGCAAGTTACGTTGCCTGTCGCCCTTTTCAAAGTAATACGTTATGATAAAAATAACGTGCCGTTTTATTTAAATTTGTAGAGAAATAAACAGCAAGTTTGTATGAGAAAAAATTCCTACTAAAACAAAATGTACAACTGTTTATTTCAAAAGAAACACACATACGTCTAATATATCGTAAATTACTTTTATTTCTAGTTTAATAACGACAGTGATTTCTCCTGTCATGACTTTTTATTAGTCGCGCGAAGCGTTTTTGAAATTCGCTAGAATATCCCAATGGTAATATAAAAATCCACACCTACGAATTTCCTAAAGAACCAATGACATAGAAGCGTTTTCAAACTGGCGCCTGTTTTTTCTTCCTCCGTCAAAGATCGTACAAGAACTGAACGCATGGTTTTCATTGAAGAACTCAACAATTTCAATGCACTCGTGGATTCATTTTTATTCGTTTGTTTGTGTGTGTGTTTTTTTGTGAAGAAATGCGATCATCATGAAACTGTTTATGGTTTTTACCGTTGAATTATTGATCATACAAGGTAAGAATTGGTCTTTATTTGCCATAGGTAATTAAACGGTGCCTATTAATAATTTAACAATTTAATTCTCAGTATACATGACATAGGTCTGTAGCTGTACATATACCTGTGTAAATCAATTTTACCACTAACCCCATATTTTGACTCACTGGTAGAGTAGAATCAAAATTCATAATCATTTTTTTTTCATCTTTTAGTCAGCCATGTTATGGGTACCTATACATCTTGATCTGTGCTAAAAATTTATTCTGTAATAGAATAGGTGATTATTCTTGGGGAAAAAGAAAAAAAAGTCGTAGCTACATTACTATGAAATTTTAACATGTTTTAAGATGATTTACCAAGTCTCGTGAAATTTGCAGCTATACCTACCTAATTGTTCCAGAGTTGTACCTCGGTATCAAATTAGTTATTCTTTGTGGCACTGGCAAATATCAAAATACAGTGCACCATCTATCAAATTTATTTTCCGAAAATTTTCCAATGTAAAAAAAAATTGTCGTTACAGGAAGTCGTATATATGTAGGTACACGTACACTAAGTATATGTATGATAAATAGGTTGAGTACATCATTCATATCCTACACTCGAGGTCAATAAACCTAATGTCAGACTTGTAAGAATTCGGTACAGTGTAAAACTAGAGGTGTAGGTCGTCTTCTATATCATAATAAGATCATATAAGTAACTATTTCAAACGTGGAAATTCTTCTACATTCTCTTTAAAAATTACTCATTCAAAGTTACCAAGACCTGAAGACTTTTGTTCGCAGTACTACAATACAAACATATAGCTTGACCGTCAACGTATGGTGAGGTGGGTAGTCGATTATTTGAGCGCATTCTAGTGATAAAACGGAAGATACCCCACATAGGTACTCGTAATTATGCTACATAATAAAGATGTGAGTTATGCTTTCAAACACGTTACAACACATTAGAAGAATTAGGCAAAAACCGTAAAATTTCGATTTTATTGGTTTGTTTTGTAGCTGTATATCGGTATTCATCGTGAAGCGGGGTATCAAATTTTTATTACAACTTAATAACGCAAGGTGAAAAGAATCCTACGCACTGAAATAATGTTCTTTTATTGCGCGGGATAAGTTTTGGATGTCTTATTTTGATTTGCTAGCAAAGTGGCATAAAATGAGGTAAATCTACATGAACAGTGCGCGCCAAAAATGCCTACATAGTATATAGTATAGGTACCTACATTTGTATGTAATTCGTAGATGTTACCTAGACTACCTACTCTTGTACAATGTTTGTACTTGTATGCTATGCATTGGGCTGCACGTGGTGCTGTATGATTCACTGTGATCGAGTATTTTTTTTTCACAATGAGAATGTGAGGAGTGCATCTTTCTACACTTGCTGGATACTTGTGGCGTGGCTGGAAGGTGCGCTGATTTGATTTATCATAATTTTGTGTATGATTTTTCTTCCTTCAAGAAGTCTGATGTTTAAAGCAGCTGCTATGAGGGAACCAATAGAAAACACGTACGTAGGTAATTAAACGTACTTATGCTGAGTTATGCATCGTAGTTTGAATTGAAAATTATTCACAGTAGGTAGTAGTGGCGTGTAGAGACAGAGAGTTTAAGTTTTAACGGACATTTTTTTCGAAAGTCATCCACCACCACCTTCAGGCCACACCAATAAGAGCAAAAAAAGCAATATGGGTATCAAAATACCCAATTTTTTGTAGTACCTAGTAGAATCAGCACAAGTCTGAAATCAACAAAATGAAAAAGTTCAAATTTGAAGTACCTATAAATAAAAATTGACTTATGCAAGGAAAAACAACTTAATTTGCCCGGAAAAAATCTTAAATTGAATTTTCAAAAATTTTTCAAACCTTTTACAATAAATCCCAGAAATTCATCTTTTGAAAAATGCCTGTTTATTTTTCAAGCAATTTAAAAAAAGTTCCAGTAGATTTGAATCAATCGATTAAAGTTATGTACCTACTTCTTCAATAATATGTGTAAATTTTTTTTTAGTGATTTTTGACAATTTTCCAAACTTTTTCCAACAAATTTTCAAAATCATTTTGTCTATTGCATTCATACTTCAAAAATTAATCTTTTCACAAAAATTTTTGCAGTGCGAAGTTACTTTTTCAAAAAGGTTCAAAAATCGATTTTTTTTTAATTGTCTAGGTAAATGAATTTTCCAATTTTTTATGAAATATTTCTTGGATCTATTTTTTTCAGAAGATCCAAGGCTTATTCCTGTAGAAATGATTAAGATATATTCTCCAAAATTTTTTCAAAAACTTCAATATTAAAAAAACTACTAAGTAAGTACTCATTGTTCTTTTAGTAAAAACTTGAAAATATGAAAAAGTACCTATAAATAAATTTTTTGAGTTGTTGTTTGGTAATTTTTCGAAATAAAGCTAAAAATTTACTGAAAATGATTCAGAAATTTTGAGATACTGCCCCACAATATTCCAACAGGTACGTCACTGACCTTCCTAGTAGGTACTAACTTTAGAAACGATACATCGTCAAAAATATTATTCTTACTTCAATCTAAAATTTACTTATTATAATGCGATAATGCAATTAGAAGGAAATTAAGGAAACAAAAATGCATATTAGGTATTCCTAATACTTTTTATTTATTTATTTTTTTTGTCAACTTTTTAACTTTCATTATTTTATTTTTACCATCGGTCAATCACCACCGCCACCACCCCCAAATTCTTACCAGACATTTGTCCGGTAGATATCATGTGCACACGCCACTGGTAGGTATAGGTAGCAGGTACGGACTAGATTATTGCATGAACAAATCAAACTACTGCATTGAATCTACTTTTTATTACCTATACTTAGGTACTTACTTCATTTTATCAGATCTCATATTTGTATTTCAATTTTTTAGGAGGTTTATTTGTAGATACAGAAGTAGAGAATAATTCGCAATATTGGAAAACAAGATATTTGAGTGGAGCTGATTATGGTTCGCGGTATAATTTAAATCATGACTTGCCTAGAACAAATGTTCAGAGCTATGAGCCACCTCCCCGAACACTTTTCAGGTACAAAATACCTACTACATGCTTAATAGAATAATATTTCATATTCGATTTACCACAAATATGTGGGTATTGGGTAAGTACATAAAATGGATACCTATATTTGAATCGTGCGCTAATCATTATGGATATTATTTTCTTTTAACTTTTATAGTTGGGGTGCAACAAGAAATAACATGTTGAGCGAATCAAGCAGTAATACCAATTTTTTCTCCAAGAGCGACCAGAATTCAATCACAAGTAGAGCAAAAAGTAAGACTTCTCGCTCATATGATATTAATAGGTAGCGACCATCAATATAGATTATTTCTCTTCCGTGGAATCGCATGAAGGCAATTTTTTTTTTCAAAACAAAATTCAGTCTTGAGTTTTAATCTACGATTACTAACCAACAATCACCTTGGTCAGATCTGTGTTTTCCCTTGAATTTTCAGGTCCCAAAAAAGAAAATATTTGGTGGCCGTGGTCAAATTACGAGGAGTGGGCACTCAGTAGAAAACACGACTCTGCAACCAACGTAACTCAGTCTAAAACCCCTTCTAGAAATATTGGCGGAGAGAAAAAAAAGAAAAGACGGAAGAAGAAAAAACGCAAGAAAAATAAAAAATTCAAGATTAATTCGTCGTCCGAAGAAGCTGATTCGAGAAGAAAAGTCATCGGGCGAGACAATATCAATAATAACGATTCGAGAAGCGAAGGACGTTATTTCAGCGAAACGGGGAATGAATCAGTAATTAAAAGACCTTTGAAGCAAGAGCTTTCAATTACAAATAAACCAGTTTCTAATGATTGGGACAACAATGAATTAGATAATGAAATCCATCCCCGATACAACTACTACGAATCAATTCCACTGAATAGGAGGCAAAAAGTCTTGGAAAAAACTAAAAAACGTAGTGATTTGGATAATTTTATGAAAATCTATTCTTCCAGAAATTTTTCTAATGGTAAGTCAATTCTATCGTAGAAGTAAGTACACACCTACATAAGGTTTGATTTTGACCAAAATTTGGGGGAATGGTTTGTTTTGAATTAGAGCTAGGAGATTTCCTAAAATTTCTTGTGCTATCATGGTATAAAAGGGGAGGGAAACAATAGGTCTCCAAAGTGCACCTCCTGCTCAAAATTTTTTGGAAAGTCTCCCACTCAAAGTAAAACATTTGACCAAATTTGGTCAAAATACGAGTTATGCATTTCACTCCACCCTCACATGCATAGGTAGGTGCCTACATCTACACTTATTCAACTTTTGCTTCTTGTCTATGCCTAATAATAAGTGATTTCGAGCTTGACATATACCTACCTACCTATTGAATAATTTTCAGTTGGTGGAGTAATTCTAAAGACACATTATTTCCTATCTGTAAATTTGAGCAGATCTTGTGCTAGGTATCAATTACCATAGGTATGCCTTCAGTGTAGTGTATGTAGGGCATAGGTGTGTGGTGTTCTGTTAGTTGTAGAAATATGTCTGTAACGCTGTAAGTATCCAACACTTAGGTAGGTGTTGTATATTAAATCAAGATTATGATCAAGTAATTTTTGCATTTTCAAGAAATTTAAATGAAATACCTACTCGACTCTGAGTTGACAGTGAGCGAGTCGTCGACTGACAAGTGACTACGCTAAATGCTCTACTAAAAATTATAACTAAAGCTGTCACATTGTAGAAAATTATTATTACAAATGCTGTGGTAGTACATGATGTGAGTACGCTAAGCTATTAAAGTACAAACATCATTTAGCGTTCACTTTTACTTACCTACTTTATTTGCATAATTTTTTTACTTACTTACTGAAAATATTTTCTGAATGATAATTGGCGCAAAATCAAAATGAACATCACGCGTCATGTGGTAGTATTTATTATTTGTAGTACTTCAGATTTTTTTGAAAATTATGTTTTTACTTTATAATGTTGTTTTTTTTTCAGACATAAATGAATGTTTAATTGATAATGGTGGTTGCGAAGGGTTATGCATTAATACCCCAGGATCGTATATATGCCAATGTCCGGATGGATATAAATTAGATATGAATAAATGTATAGGTACGCCGTGAAAGAATCCTAAATAATGTTTTTTCCCCTCAAAATTTAATCATTTAAAAATTATTTTCAGACATCAATGAATGCTTACTTCGTAACGGACATGGTCCTTGTCAAGATAGGTGTATAAACGAATGGGGAGGTTATAAGTGTACTTGCGAGGCAAAGTCATATAGAATAAACAAGTCGGGCAACTGATAGCGGATCCGTAGCTCTCA
>FIZT01034391.1:0-10339 GCA_900065295.1 Paracoccus marginatus
CATTTTCTGCTTCCGGAGCGTTTTGTTCAAAGTAGCCCCACCTGTTCAAAGTAGCCCCACCTTACGGTATTGTTCGTGTTGCATCGTGATTTCTGGTAATCGTACCGTATCGTATCGTATCGTATCGTATTTGTATTATAATTTTGCACCGAATTTTTGAAATAATTTTACAAATTGCACCGTATCAAATTTTTTTTCTAAACTCAAAAATTTTTCAATTAAATACATTTCTATGGAATTTTTAATTTTCAAAAAAATTCTTGATTTTCAATTTTTCAAGGAGGTTTTCTAAGAATGAAAATTTCAATTTCCTAAACTTTCAATCTTTTAGGAGTAATAAGGTATGCTTCACTTTTTACAAAATTTGTATTTAAATAATTTTTTCAATGTACTTTTATGCACTTAATGTATACACATCACACTTCTTGTACAACCTCAATACCTCTTCTGCTCTTCTCAATTCGACGATAAGGAGGCGGTCATTATTTTTGCGACACGTTGTATAAAAATTTAACTTGTAAATTGGAAAAAAAGGAAACCAAATTCATAAGTCAGAAAGTGGACTCAAAGAAGACGAGCACTCTGAAGTGGGAGATTTATTCGCCACCTGCGTGCTACACTGTTTTGTTAGTTTACTACGTAATTTCGGTCGAGAGGCAGTGAAAAGCTGCAAGTCACTTGTCGAAGTAGAAATAGCGTAGTCGCATCAGATAAGCTCGTTGACGTAAGAGCAGACTTGTGAAAATTGTAAACGAGAAAAAAATAAACTGAGAAGTGAAATGTTTGTCGTTCGATTCTTTATTCATCGAATTCGTCTCGTGAAGTAATCTTACGCGACTCGTTTCAACTCTTCATACTATTTTCTATCAATTTTTTTTTTACTTAAATACATATTTTTACGAATATGTAAAAATGATCGAATTGATAAGGCAACCACTCACCGCAGGCAAATGCTCTCCATCTTTAATATGCAACCCACCAAATTCGACCACTCCAGGCAGAAGAGGTCTAGGCCAATTCAACGAAAAATGACTGTAAAATAACATCAAATTGACTTTCTTCGCAATATCCTTCATTCTAGAAACTCCACGACCAAAAATCTTGGGAGCCATATCATCGAACGTATCTCGGCTATGGCGTTTATGCATAAAAATGGAGTAATGAAGCAATAAAAAATTATCCATCTTTTGGAAAAATCCCATTTTCGAAACGTATCCGCTATAATGAACCGGAATATAGGCTGGATTATCGGGCGATCCCATCGGTTCGGAATGCCAAGGCATTGGTAGGCATGCTCGGAAACCGATCATCGGTATATTTAGCTTTTCGCCGAACAATAAGGTCACTTCGTTGTTGAACGTTTCGGTAATGAAGACGTCGCATTTTTCAGTCGAATTCCACAACTCTGGCAAAACCTCGCAATTGGAAAACTCTTCGTACTTCGGTACAAAATTGTAAATATTATTAGCCGCGGTGTATCCGTTGGTTGATATCTTACTCATGCGATCGATACTCGCAGTAGCTGATGGTATCGTAAAACAACTGGAAATATCGAACTCCTTATAATTAGGAACGGGGACAGATTTTGGAAACGTACTGTAGATGGTTACATTATGCCCCCTACCGGCTAATTCCACCATCAATGGATCGAAAACTGCATAATGACTTCTAGCAGGTAAAGGAAAAATGGCGAGGATTTCAGAGCAACTCCCGAAATTTATGCACAAAAAAAAACAGTACAACCGAATGCAACATCTTTCAGAGTAAAATGCACCACGACTATCTAATTTAACTTGGATTCATTACGCGAACCAGTCAAATACTTAGTTGGACTTCATAATTCTTTTTATCTACGACGATTATTAATTGCACTCAAGATAAGCACAAACCTGCAGAGGTAATATTTTGCAGCTCATGATGATTTTTTTTATGGTATCTAAGTATTCTAGTTTTTGATTAACGGGGTAGCTGCGTCATTTTTTAAAATGAGACGATGAAACTAACTTTCAAATAGTGAAGGTGGAGGTATCCCAAGACTTATTTTCCTCCCAGAAAAAGTATCTTTGAATCCTGTACCTAGACCATTTTATTTTCGAGGGGGAAGGGGTCACCTGTCGAGCAAAAAGGCAGTTAAACCTCCATCAATCACTCACCTCAGGCAATGGTTTGCCATCCTTAATATTCAAGCCTCCAACTTCGACGACTCCGGGCACCTGGGGTCTTGGCCAATTGTACGAGAAATGTGTGTACAAAAACATCAAATCGACTTTCTTGGCGATATCTTCCATTCGGGAAACTCCAGCAGATCCGAAAATCTTCGAAGCCATTTCATCGAATGTATCTTGACTCTGATACTTATACATGAGCATGGCGTACTGACACATTAAAAAATTATGCACCCTTTGGAAAAAGCTCATGTTCGGAAAGTATCCGCCAAATTGCACCGGAATATAAGCCGGATTATTCGGCGAACCCATCTGCTGCGAATGCCAAGGCATTGCTACATTTGTCCGGAAACCAATCATCGGTGTTTTCAACTTTTGGCCGAATAAGAAAAATACATCGTTATTGTACGCTTCGGTAATCATCACGTCGTACTTTTCCGTCGAATTCCACAACTCGAGTAATTCTTTACAATTGGAAATTTCGTCGTATCGGGGAACGAAATTATAAATGTTACTAACCGCGCCAAATCCAAGGGTCGATATACTAATCATACGATCGATACTTCCGAAGCTTGAAGATACTTTAAAACAGTTCGAGATATCGATCTCGTGGTAATTGGCGATGGCAAAAGGTTTTGGAAACGTGTCGTAAATGGTTACGTTATGTCCTCGAAGGGCCAGCTCAACCATCAAAGGATCGAAAACTGCGTAGTGGCTTCGGATAGGGAACGGAAAAAGACCGAGGATTTCATAGCAATTCGCGAAATTCAAACAGAAACAAATTAGCGTAACGGAACGCAACATTTTCTGGTGTAAAATAAAACTTACCGCAACTAACTCTGCACCCATGAATTTATTCGTAGTTGACGAACTACCTATAGCTACAGTCGAATAGCAAGCGCATTAATTCGTTTTATCTTTGACTTTTAACCAAATAACACGCACATTCAGAATAATTTATACCTACCTTAATGTTTCTGATGGCACTGTTGAACTTGTGATACTGATAACTTTTTATACGGTTTCCTAGCTTCTAATAAATTATACTCGTAATATCAACTTTAAACATACCTAGGCAATTTCATCTCATATTCTCTGTTCTAAAGAATTACTTCCTACCTCAGGAAAAATTCCCGAAGGAACGTGGGTGCAAAAAAATGTAAAAATTCATCCATCTAATCATCATTATTTTTTTTTTTCAAGAAACTAAATTCGAATTACCTGAGCATTAACCTTCACCAGCGGTTTCTTATCGTTAAGGATCAAGCCTCCAACTTTGACTAGATATACGTTGGGCTGGAGCAGTCAAGGTTTAAGCCAATGCTAATACTTCTTTTTAAAACTGTTTTTCAGATTTTTTTATGAAATGAAGATGAAGAAAATTGTATTTTGAAGAGACTTTTTTCAAACTCTTCAACCGCTAAATTGAATGAAAATTTTTTTGGAGAATTCAAATACCAATCTAACACAAAACATTGTTAAGCTAGGCCCCTCATAC
Source organism: Paracoccus marginatus (assembly GCA_900065295.1). Taxonomy (NCBI): domain Eukaryota; kingdom Metazoa; phylum Arthropoda; class Insecta; order Hemiptera; family Pseudococcidae; genus Paracoccus; species Paracoccus marginatus. The sequence continues at coordinate 3,664 of FIZT01034391.1, forward strand.
AACTTGAAAATTTCAACTTTGAAAACAACTGAGTTGACTATTTGTATTTTGATAGCAAATTTGGCGTAGGACAACTTTTACCGGATGTTTTTTTCTCTCAGGCTCTTTGTTTAGGCCTCAGACTAGAAAAACTTTTTTTTTTCAACGATCATTGTCCGATTGTAAGGATACTTAGCGTACAAGTTTGTGGATTTTCAATCGTGGTGAATTCGGTTAAAAATTTTTCTGAAGTTCCCGCACAGATAACTAAATATTTTCAGAAAAAAAATTCAAAATTCTTCTCATACCTCTTAATATCTTCCCATATACTTATACTCGCTTTTCATACTAAGCAATTAGGAATATCATTTTTAAATCAAGTAGGTAGGTAATCAGTAACTTCACTTACTATTTTTTTAAATATCCTCTTCTCCTCGCATTAGAAATTAATTACGTATGGTACTCACCTGAAACAAAAAAAAAACAAAAAAAAAATGATTAATAATTCAATAATCGTACTGTTTTCCTCGTCGAAGTCGAAGTCCAGTTACATGGATAGGTCTAGGTATGGCACTTCTTAAATAAACACAGAATTTGGAAATTTGAAAAATAGCAATAACGAAGAGCGACTTTCATTAACAAAAAAAAAAAACATCGAAATTGTAAACTACCTGAGGCAACGGTCTACTCTGTTTAATATGCATGCCACCAACTTCGATGACATTGGGCACCAAAGGTCTGGCACCATTATAAGCGAAATAACTATAAAAAAATATCAAGCTGGTATTCTGGACGGCATCCTGCAGTCGTGGCATATCATCTCCATAATATTTGGGGACCAATTCGTTATACTTTTGCTGAGAGTACTCATCGTAGACGTACAACGAGTACACATTGCCCACCAGATTCATAGCCCTTTCGATGAAACTCATCTTAGGCGGGAGTCCAGTCAGTGTAGCAGGAATATAACTAGGATTGTACGGCATCCCTATTCGTTCAGCTTGCCAGGTGTAAGGTAAATTGGAATGGTACCCGATGACCGGTATGTTTAATTTATTCGCGTACAAGATGTAAAAATCGGTCGTGAAGGTTTCGGTGATCAAAAGGTCGAATTTTTCTTTACCGTCGAGCAACTCGATGAGGGGCTGGCAAGAGAGTACTTCTTCGAAAGAAGGATTGAAGTTGAGGATGGTTCGAGTGGCGCCGAAGAACGAGCTCAAAGATGACATGGTTTCCACGGTCAGAATGCTCGGTAGTTCGAAGCATGATTCGACGTTCACTTGATGGTAGTTCGGAATTGAGCGCGTTTTTGGAAATGGATTCACGTGGGTGACCCGATGCCCCCGTTCGGCTAGTCCGATCATTAGAGGGTCGAACGCGGCGTGGTGGCTTTTCATCGGATGCGTGAAAATGCCGAGGATGTTGTACGAGTGCGTACAACGTACTACGAATAGCAACAAAAGAATTAGTATTTTCATTCTAATAAACGAAACGCGAACAGTAAGTAAAGAGCGAACGACACAGTGCAGAATTCACCGAGCACTAATCTTCGGTAAATTCGAGTTTTTGAGTCGGTGATAAGATAAATTATATTAATCTTGGTTTCTGTAAAGAATAATTACATAACCTTAGATAATAATGAGAAAAATCGAAGGCTAGGGAGGGCGAAGAGGAGCGTAACGTTTCGTGGTCTTTATTATTTTATTAGCAATATAAATTATTTTCACACATCTGCGCCTTTAGTAATTTCCTAGTGGTACATACCATTGTTGCATTGTTCTGTAATGAAAGCAATAGAATTTTTTCAAAATAAATACTCGCTCATCGAATTTTTTTCAAGAATTTTCCTCATTGTTTGAAGTTTTTGAAGCGTAGCTTTTTTACTAAAAAATGAATTTCATAATTTCAAATTACTTAATAAAACAATTTTTTATCAATTGAAACTTTTGGTAGTTTTGAAAAATTTCAGAGTTTTCATGATTATAAATTTTTCCAAATTTGACAATTTTGAGCAATTGAGCAATTTTTGAAAACTTGGCAGCTTATGAAAATCTTAAAAGTTTGACAATTTAGGGTAATATAGACATTTTGGAAAAATTGACATGTAGGAAAATTGCTAGGTGTCGAAAAAATTTATAGTTTTGACACATTTTACAATTTTGATGACAGTTTTGAAAAATTTGTCAATTCTGAAAAATTTGATAGTTTGAAAAATTCTACTATTTCGGACAATTCAACAATTTTGAAAAATTGAGCAATTCTGAAAATTTTTATGGTTTTGAAAAAATTTGACAATTTTTCAATTTTGAACTTTTTTTGATAAGTATTTTTTTCTTGAATGAAAATGTGCGTAAATAATGAGGTTTCTCAAACTTGAAACACCACCAGAGCCTATTGTGTCAACTGTTTTCCATCAACCTTGGCCCAAGCTGATTCATTTTCTAGATCAGTTTCAGTTCAACAGGTCCGAGTGCAACCGAGTTATGCGAACGTCATTTGTAAAACTAGCGTACAGCTTAGAACTCACCTTAGGCAACGGTGTACTCTTTATGATCACCAACCCTCCGACTTCCTTAACATTCGGAGGTAACGGTAGCGGCCAATTTATCGAAAAATGCGTATTAAACAAAACCAAACTAACGTTTCTCGTAATATGTTCCAATTTTGATACCGAATTTCCGAAAATTTTCGTCACCAGATGGTCGCTTTCCTTTCGACAATTCGTTTCATAAATATAATTTCCGTAGTAGTACTCTAAAGCGTTCCAAAGCCTTTGGAAAAAGTTCATTTTGGCAGTATAGCCGGAATACGTTCCGGGATAGTAGGATGGACTGTTCGGCGTCGCCATCAATTCATGATGCCAAGGCATCGGCGCGGTTGAGTGACAACCAACAATGGGAATATTCAATCTTTCTCCGAATACAAAAAAAAAATCCGAAGTTAATAATTCGGTAATGAGCAGATCGTATTTATCGGTAGTATTCCACAAATCTAGTATTGGTTTGCAAGTGCTGATCTGCTCGTAAGTCGGTGCCAATTTCACGACTGCGTGCATAGCACCAAACATGGTTTCCGTCAAACGCGTCCCATGAACGAAATTAAATTCAGCCGGAGATCCGATGCAGCTCGAAATATCAACTTCGTTATAATTTTCAATAGGGTGAGTCTTCGGGAACAAATAATACATGGTTACGTTGTGGCCGCGATTGATCAACTCGATCATTAAAGGGTCGAAAGAACGATAGTGACTTTTGAAATGCAATGGAAAAATAGCGAGAATGTTGTAAGAATTCGCGCACAAAAAACACCCAACGAATACGATTAACTTGAATAATTCACGATTCGACATGATGAAACCAATAGAACACGAACGTAACCTACGTACTTATAACTGATGGTCAGATCGAGCTTAAGTATCAGTAGGTAAAATCACAATTGGCCAGGGAATGCTGCTGTCCTATTTTGAAAAAATTGCGACGCTATTGAATTTTAATTAATGGCTCGAATAATTGGTAATTAGTAGTTCAGGAATTAATTATCGTAGGCAGTAGGTACCCGAAACTATTTTTATGGTAAATTCACATCATCGAGAATGCATTCTTTCGGTAATCAATATCCAATCGTGAGATTTTTAAACCTGAATAGAACTACCGAAAAATTAAAAAAATTTTCGAAATCCAATTTTTCAAAAAAATTTAAGTTGTCGATCGTGAAAAATGAAAAACTCGATGAACAATATTTACAAACATTTCCTCACACAAAAATTGCATTTTTTTCAATACATAATCGACAAAGAACTACATTTCATTTTTCCGAAATTTGAAGAGGAAAAAATACACCCTAAAAAATCATAGATCACTACCTATCATCTTACCAACCTTCGTCAGTACTTTTCCTTCCGCTATGTTCATTCCACCGACTTCCACGACGTTAGGAACCATCGGTCTGGAGTCTTGAAAAGCGAAATGACTATTAACCAAAAACAAGCTAACATTGTTGGCGATATCTCGCAACGGAGGGACCTCTAGACCGAATATTTTTGGAGCCATATCATCGTACATCTGTCTCCAGATATCGTACACGAACACGGAAAATATATACAACAAGGTGTTCTCGACTCTTTGCAAAAACTCCACATCGGTCGCAAATTCGCCATGATCATTAGGATAGTAGGCCGGATTGCATGGCAGTCCTGCAATCGCAGCGTGCCAATGGTAAGCTCTGCCCGAATGCATAGCTATGGTTGGAATTTGCCATTTCCAGCCGTACAAGAGAGTGAAATCGTTATGAAAAATCTCCGTTATTAGAAGGTCGTACTTTATCGAAGTGTTCACCAGGTCTAACAGAGACTGGCAATTGGATATCTGCTGGTAGGTCGGTAAATAGTGCACGAAACTTAGCGCGTTTACGAATCCGCTACTCGAAAGGGTCGAAAGCTTGCTTATACTCAGTCGGTCTGGCAGGCTGAAGCATTTGCTCAAGTCGACTTCGTGGTAGTTATCCAATTCGTATGATTTTGGGAACGTATTGTAGACAGTTACATTGTGTCCTTTTTTTGCCAATCCTTGCATAAGCGAGTCGAACATGAGGTAATGACTTTTGGCGGGAAATGGAAACAGGCCAAGAATATCGTACGAGTAGGCGAGTGGAATACATAGCAAAAACACGAAAATCATAGCACGTGCACGTATCACAATCAACGAATCAACACGAAAGATAACCGAACAACGCGATATAATAATGACCTACTAAACGACGCGAAGCGATGCCAGAATGGTTCAGCTTCTGGTAGGCGACGAGTGCGAGTCGACGAACGGCAGATAAGTTGATAAACTTAATGTAATGTTCACGTCGCGTAGTTCAATATACTGAACTGGTTGAATATTAACGTACTCGTATTTCGATGATGGAAATATACGTAGGTGCGTAGGTGTAGGTAATGCAAAAAAATCAAGGTTTGTTTTTATGCGGGGATTTAAAAATTCATGACGAAATTCGTTTTTAAAAAATCACGAGTAGAATGGATTAATTTTGTTTTAAGAAAATAATTTTGAATAATTTTTTTCAAAATTGAAAAAAATATTTTCAAGAAAAATTGAACGAATTAAAGAAAATCTATTTTGAATAAATTACAATTTTGCAGAAAAACTTTCAAAAATTACTTTGAAAGAAATCAAGATGATTTATTTTAGAAATATTCATAAAAATTTGTAATAAAATTTGGAAAATAAACGTAGAAAAAAAATTGTATGAATTGGAAGTTTAAGAGTTTTTTCAAATCAAAATTAAGGTTTTTTAAAAATGAAAAAGTATGAACTTTTTTCGAAAAAAACATCAAATTATTTTGAAAAAAAAATTGAGAATTTGTTTGGAAAAAAATTTGGAAAAAGAAACTCTGCAAGATATAAAATTCATCAAGAAATTGCAAGATGCAGTTCTCATAAATATCCCGAGGTAATGTAACTTGTCCTAAGCCCCTATGATTACGAGTATACGCAACTCAAAACATCTCGAAGCACCTCCAATGTAATCTAACTTAGGTACACGTTGTCTTTCAACAGATACAAACCTCCGGCAACAATTTACTCTGGCCGATATTCAATCCGCCAACTTCGACGACACCTGGTACCAAAGGTCTGACCGGATTGATTGAAAAATGGGCGTACAAAAAAGTCAAACTAATATTCTTAGCTGCAACCTCCAAAGGTTTAACGTTCGTTCCAAAAACATTCCTGGCAATCTCGTCGTACTCGGCGCGAGTATAATATTCGTAGGTCAAGATAGCTTTCCAGCCCAACATCGTACTGTGCAATTTCTGGTAAAAGTTCATCGGCGAAATATATCCGGTCCAGATACACGGTATGTAAGAAGGAGTGTACGGTACTCCGACAGTCAGGCTGTGGTAGCTGTTCATGACATTGGGATGAAATGCAATAACCGGAATGTTCAACTTATCACCAAACAGGATGAAAAACTCGGTGTTGAAGAATTCAGTGATCAGGACGTCGAACTTTACAGTGGTATTCAGAAGGTTCGTGAGAGGTGCGCAATTTTTAATTTGCTCGTGCGACTGGAGAACACTCAAACTTAGAAATTTACCTTTCATAAAGCCGGGATTGTGCAATAAATTGGACATGTCAGGCGAGTCGAAGCAGTCCGAGAGGTCGATTTCTTCGTAACGTGGAATCGAGTAATTTTTGACGAATGTATTGAAATTGGTTACATGATGACCACGTCGGGCTAACTCGATCATCAAAGCATCGAACACCAAGTAATGGCTGGTCATGGATAATGGAAATAATCCGAGAATATTATAAGACGAGGTTGCAGTTAGGTAAAGTATAACAATGAAAATTTCATAGCAACCGAACGAACGTAGAACATACATTTTCACGATTTCAGTGAACCAGAGATGAAGCGAATTAAAAAACTGAGCCAGACACGAACCAAGCACATAAAATTTTTCACATACTTTATCATAACCTTAGTGAGTCGCTGATTTATTACTTATAGTAGATAAGCACGAGGGTTTAAGAACAACGGAGTGGGGTGTGAGACACACAAACTGATCGAGTCTCCACCAGGGCTGGAGAAACAAAACAAAACAAAACAGATGAACAGAACAAAAAACAGAAAAAAAATTTTTTTTTCAGAACAGAAAACAGAACAGAACAAAATGGAACGGAACAAAACAGAA
>FIZT01034400.1:0-15453 GCA_900065295.1 Paracoccus marginatus
ATATCTATTCACTCACGTACTGACAATGTTTTTTTCGATTTCCCAAAAAAGAGTTTTTTGGACTAACCCGGCTTTGGAATTGACGTCTTCATATACTTACTTGCAAAATTCGTAGAAAATCATCACGTAGATATTGTAGTCCAACAAGCAGCTCAATATTGCCAACTTTGTCCCGCGAATAATTCCAATTCGCACATCACACGTGTCCTGAACACGATTCGAGTCTGAATACAAATCGCATATTATTCGTATTTATAATGAACCTATCGCCAGTCCAGATACCCTCTCGGAATTACAATCATACAATACGTAACCAGGAAGTCTCAATCAAAATCCGCACCTCACCCACGAAAAAAAAACAATCGAGCGTGAAAAACACTCTTCCAAACCGAGACAAAAAAAACAATACCTCGAAAATCCGGCAAAACAATTCTGAAAACATGGTTTAATCTACGAAAACGATTCCGTTAAGCGATTTTTCGCCGATTTCGACGTTGTCAGAAAAGGGTGACTGAAGGTAAAGCGCGCGAGCTTACATTCTCATCAAAATTACCAATCCTTATAATGTCACCCTTTAACAGCGCACTCAGCTGTCGTTGGATGTACCACCGCATGCCTATATAACCGTAGAATTGAATTCTTCTTCAGTAGGAGCGGCGGCGCGGCGGTACAACGCGCGCCAAACACTTGAAAACTTTTTCGTCCAAAACTGAAAAGTTGCCTAATTTTTACAGTTTGGCGGGTTTCGCAATTAAATTCCGTAGTACATTGGGGAGGGCGGCGACCACCGGTACAGAAGTTTTTTGACATTAGTATTCCGGCGAATTCTACTTTCATTCTTTTTTCCCGCTTAATCTTCGTCTTAATTAAAGAAATAATTTCAATATTTCGCATCGTTTGCGCTATTCTGGTATTCTTTCGACGACACAATCTCTTGGAAGCGTGTAAGACCTGGGAAGAAGGGTAGTTTAGGTAGTTCGCCGCTAAACTTTCACTTTTTCGTAGCCCAAATTGAGGCGTGAAAATTTTTAAGCCCCGAAAAATAATACCGTTTTACGCGTATTCGGCTAAACGCATTTCCAAATCTGGATTCTTTTGTCTGATTGGAAGCGTTTTACAGGAATGAAAACACGAACAAGAGCGAGGCGTTTTTTGACATTGATATGTACGTTGGGACGAGCCGGTGACGCGAGTGAAAGAGGATCGTTCTCTTTCAAAGGGTTAGCAGGGCTGGAGATGTTTTTTTTGCCTTTGAAATAGGTTTCAATGTAATCTGCCCCAAAAGTTCAGTGGTGATGAGGAAAATTTTTGGCTGATAGTGCAAGTATTTTGCGAAAGAGGAGCCAAAAATTTGTAGAATTTTTGATTATTTTTATCGACGAGTTATGGCGTTGGTTTGTAAGCCTTTGAGCGGCCATTTTGTAATTGAATTTCGAAGGAGTGGTCGCCATTTTGCTGCGGAAGATGTGTTATTTAATCTGAATTGTGCCATAAAAATTCCAGCGGACTGGAGTTAGCGTGACTTGTTGAAAAAAATTAAAAACCGAACACCAGCATGGCGTCGCAGAGAGGCCGTACAGACACGTCTCTTTTTCCGCGGCGCACTCGTGGGAAATACGACGTTCGCGGGCTCATCTTTTTTTATGAAATAAATGAATGAAAAAACTTGTTCTGATCTTGCTCAAAATCAAATAAATATTTACTGACGAGCTGAGAATGCGTCAGAAAATTTTTCAGCTCCCCGCCATCCCAGGGGGCTGAGCCAAAAAATTCATTCTTTCTGAATAACGTCCTACTTTGAAAGTCATGGCTCGCTGTCATTCCTCACTGGTCGCTAGGAGCTGCTGAAAATTTCTCATCGCGATTAGCTGTTGTGGGGTAGATTTATTTGAAATTCGTTTCGAAGGCCAAAATACCATTCTATCCTGCTCCTGCGTCCTGCTGTACTGCTTGCCAGATTTTTCAGTTCCTCTACTTCATTCTTAATTTATGTTCTTCTTCAATTTTTGGATTTTTTTCTTGGATGATTTTTTTTAATGCTTCCAAATTTTTTTTTCGGTTCTCATTTTGGAATACTTTTTTTCGAATTCGAATTTTTGAGCCAGCTTCAAGCTTTCCAATTTTTCTCCTTTTTCTCTCTTTTTTTTTTTGTAATTATTTCTGGTCTTGGATTTTTTTTTCAACTTTCATTTGTACCATTTTCAGTCCATTAATCCCTTTTTGATTTTTTCAATTTTTTTTTTGTTCGATTTTTGATGTTTTGAGTTGTTCATTTTTCAATTTTCTGGGCTTTTTCCTCGAATCGACTGTTAATTTAAATTATTCGTTTCTAATTTATTTGTCACTTTCTGATTCTGTGTGTTTAATTTTTTTCAATATTTTATGCGACCCACGATGCAAGGCAACACGTTTAAATTATACAGTTGACGATTTCTCTCGATTATCAATAAATGCGATCTAATTCGTAAGTATACCAAAATAGGTAGTTTACGACATCGCCAAAAATACAAACTACGGATACATTGGCGTGCATATGGGGGTCGAGTGAAGTCCGCAAGGCAAACCAAACGTCGCGTCGAAGCGGTTTTCTACGAATTCGCCGAACGTGCTACGCGAAATTGTATCGCACGACGAGTCGAAAACCGGTCCATCTTCATTTTCACGAGTGGCGAAAAAATATATCTATCTAGTCGTATATTATAGACGCATATAGATTATCATAATAGATAATACGGGCTGCAGCTTGGTTTAAATTACTTCATTATAGTAGTGGAAGCTCATCGCGCATACACGATTACAAAGCGGTAGCAAGCGATTCTCTTATTAATTATGTCGGAGGGCGGCAACACTCGAGTTTAAATGTACGTGTCGTAGTGGAGCGTCTGAATGAGCTTGAATTCCATATAGCTCTCTACGTATGCGTATTGTTTCGTCGACGACCCGTCAGCACCACATTTTTATACGTTGGGGGCTCTAAAAATGAGCCACCTTTTTTTTGCGAAAATGTACATCGTGCGAGGGGATGAAATAATGATGCTGGACAAATACCAGAGCGAGTTGTGTTTTTTTAAAATCCTACTCCGGTGGAATTAACGAAAATAAATCCCACCTATGGGGGGCTCCCTTTCCCCATGGAAGATGTGGAATTCGCGCGAGTTCGTTGCGGCGCTGATAAATTTTACGCGTGTTTTTAGCCGTATTGCGCGACCCTACTTGGTCAGCTCGACTGTATGGGGAGTGGAGGGCGACGGAGCGCGTGTAATAAAAGGAAATTTGTCGAAATGGACGAGGCAGCGGAGGAGGAGTCGTGTTTTATAAAACGCTAGCTGCGGCGGTAAAACTTATCCGCCGCGCGTAAAAGTTTACCGAGCCGGTGATAAATCTCGACGACGAGGCAAACGTCGAATAAATAAATTATACGATTTGCAGCAGCGACACGAACTTCTGCTTTTTGCGGCGTAGCGTTAGCCCTGCCCGACGAGTTACTAATAAAAAGAATTCATTAAAAAGTTTTCCTTTTGCTTACCATTCAAAACGTTTAGAGCAAAAAATATATGTAGTACGTACGTACGAAAACGCCAATTTTTCTTCTTTTTGAGCGCAGCGTGCCGAGGTAGGTAGATGCGAAACTGAAGTTTATTCGGTGACTGAATGGAAGTGAGTGGGAGGGGTGGGCAGGGGTAACTGCGGATGTTACCGATCACTATTCCTTTGCGGTTAATGTTTTGCATATGGTATTACGAGTTGTGTTATAATAATAAAGATACCATTCTGACTGGAGTATAAATTATACGATATGTTTTTTTTTCTGGGAGTATAGGGTGTTTCGTAAAGGAGTGACGGGTCGAGTGAATGGTGTTGGTTTTTTGACATATTAGGCGATCTGGAGATTATTGAAAAATGGAAATTGTAAGAAATATTACGATGAATGAATATCTGCGTTTCATTTAAATATTCATAAATCGTCTATGTAGCAATTTTGATCGATTTTTTTCACTCTTTCTAGAAGTTTATATTATGAAACGAGCTGGCTGTATGAGAAGGTCTCTAAAAATACGCAGCATTCGCGCCGTTCGTCTGTAAGTGAGCTGCAATAAATCATTTATGCAGCGTGTGCGAGTGCTTACTGCACAGAATACGGAAATCTGCGTCGTACTTGGTGGAAATATGTATTATTGACGGATTGCTTATGTTGGTAAAAATTTTTACATTGTTTTGTACAAGGCGTAATGTAACTTGAAGAATTACCGCATTATTCTAATCGTGTAAGTAAGAATGAAAACGAGAGTGTGTTTATGTTGTGCTCGCAGACTTGTAAATGAAGGCGATGGCGTGTTGGTCGAGCTCGGCTTATACTCATTGCGAGTTATCTGTGAACATAGTATTTTTGTATACGAGCGAGGTGTGGTTTATGTCTTTCTCTGTCGATTGGCCGGCCAAACGCTGCAGTTCTTTGTAATTATTTTAGAGCGAGAATGTATGTGTATGAGGAGAAGAGGAGCAATTTGTTTCCCTTCCCTGTAACTGATTGTGAAAATTTGAAAAATTGCCCATTTCATATGCTTCGAGAACGTTCTCACAAGCCAATATAGGTGAGGAGGAGGGGGGGTTGTTGGATGGTCAGTGGTTCAAAAAATGGAAGGTGTCAGAGGGGAGATGAATCTTCGATATGTTAATGACAAATTGGGGCACCCGACTGTTGACCCCAGTTCCAAACGTATTTTCCAGACTGGAGCTTAAAACATGGGTGACTCAGTTGAGACTCCAAAATAACTCATCTACTAAATTTCACTAAATTTTGACCAGTAACACTAGAAATGATGAATTTCGAAAGTTTTGATCAAATCATATTTGAACTTCGTAATTTTAAAAAACTCCGAAATTTTTTCCCAATTTTACCAAAAAATTTCCATAAAAAAATCAATGCCCCTCTGTCCAATCATCCGCAATCTTTCTCCGCCAGGCAAGCGTAATTATTTGAATCCCCACATTTCTGCGACCCTCCCATCGACAATGCCGTAGCATTTTGTAACTTTGAGAGAGTGAAAAGAACGCTCGGCGACACGAATAAAACGGTGAGAAGAGTAAAAAAAGGCCGGTGTTGATTTATAGACCATTTTGTACTTCATTATCGCCCCACTACGCGAGTAAAACGAACACGTTATTTGTCCCAGCCAAAAAGTGAAAAAAAAGTACGAGCTCTATGGCGAAGGAGGCGCCAAACGTGCGAATAATTTATTAGCTTAAACGCGGAGGAGGGTCTGAAAAAGAAATATACACTTTGAGAATACTTCACTATGCCACCGTGGTACTATTTTCCCACCCTATATTTACTCGACACTGTAATGAAGCTTCGTCATAATGCGACATCATCCAGCAACACGTTCTCAGCCGAAGCGAAAGGGCAGCGTGGAAAAAAATTATGGAAAACGTACGGCGATGCGCCGAAAATATGAAAATGATTTATCAAAATACGTACGTTTCGCAACATCCCCCCGGTGGGTCGACTCGCCAAACGTCCCGTAATTAAAACTGCCGTGTAATTTTAATCACGTAATGAATTATGATATTTGAAAGATAAAACGTTCTACATTTTTACTTTTTATTAATTAAACTCTCTCACCCTATGGATACCGCCATCCTTGTTGTAGACCTATATATCGGGCCTATTCGAGCTCGGATCTTTTATATTCTCTCTCTTCTGGCTTCATTTATCAGCGTATAATTCCCCTCGCGCGCTATAAAAATAATTGCCGAGTTTCTTGTTGTTTTTTTTTGCTCACGTTTTTCTTAACACGTAGTTTTTAGTTTCGTCTTGACAAGAGGGCGTGAAAATTTAAGCCTTTCTACTATCTTCTGCGACAAAAAGGTCTGCGTTTCGAGCTATCGGCTTCTGGAGTAAATGAAGGTGTAAGATGAAGAGGTGAAGAGGGTTGAAGATAGGAATAGGATACGACAAACGATAATAATAAATCATTTAATATTACGTACTGCATATTTCGGCCATTGTTTATGAACCAACTTGATAATTGTAAACGAGCGATTTGAACCGTGTGAGAATATTTGAAAATATTTATATAGAAGCCAGCGCAGGAAAAAAAAACCATGACGCGTCATCCCACGTTTTTGTTTTCGTCTCCATCTCTTTTCCTTGTTTTGTGGTACTATTTTTTTTTTTCTTTCCAGCTCGTCATAGTACTGTACTCATTCTTCTTATCAAAAGTATACTTACATAATGACAGATGTTGAACAGAACGACAATAAAGCTCGCCTACGTGTAGTAGTGTTGTGAACATGTACACCGCGACGTTGTCTTTCTTTCTCCGCCAGTCCCCGCCACCTTCCCGGTTCCCCTCCAGTACCCTGTAGACATGTGAAAATATACACATACCGTCGATGATGAGGTTGCTCCGCCGGTATACAGCCCGGTACTCGAAAAGACTTACCCACGTATTAATTATACGCGTCTCGTATCTATGCAGTAAGTACAGCATTGGACGAAAATTCTAGTAATTAGCATTACGTACGATTATTTAGATCTTTATAATATATCGGCGCGTTGTAATAATCACCGTTTCCCGACATGATTATGATATCACGCTCGGCTGCCACCTTCGCGTCTGCCATACCTGCCTGCCTGAAAACATTACCCTTACCTTACAGTTTCGCTCACTAGTAGAGTCGTCTACGTTGAACTCAATTTCTTTCCATCACGATGACCTACTCTGAAAGCTAATTGAGTGTTCGGCCATCGCCTCCGATCTGCGATGCAGACAGCACGTGGTCAGAGCACTCGGTAAATTGCGTTACATGCGCGAATGGCAAAGTTCCTCGCTGGGTGTTCCTCTTGGACTGGGTTAGGTTGTGTGTAATATCATGTATTGTGGTTTCTTTTTGGGTTTGGTTGACCACCGGACGGAATACTAGAACTTGAGCCTTGGAGCTTGGATACGTGATACCCACCTTTTTGTGGTTATTTTAATGGTATGGGTTATGAATGGGCTTTGGTCCGCCGTCTGGCTGTGCCCTTCTTTGCTGGAAGATTGTTTTTCGAGCTTCAGTTTGGTGTAGTAATAATCTTGGTTATTCGATCATTTAGGTGGAAATTCAAATTGGAAGAACTGGTGTAGAATGATGGTTGAACTTGAAGAAAATTTCGAGCCAGTTTTGAATTGGATGAAGAGAACAACAGGATTAGAAATTGAAAAAAATTGAAGGATTTTGAAAAATTGACAAATTTTGAAAAATTGACAAATTTAATGTAGAAGAAATCCGAGTGAGAGCGTATTTTTCATAATTTATTAGGTGTAGAATAAGTTGCCTATCCATCGCCCAAGTTTGCGCGTCGTTTTACGGCGAACTGGTTAGGCAACTTATCCATCGTGTGAACCTGTTTCTGTATCAATTTCCAAAGAATGCGATTTTAAAACTTTTTTCCCCTTTTATTTTCGATTGAAACGAGATTATAAGGAAGAAAAGTATCAAAGAAACGTTTTATTTGCGCGACTCTATCATTTAACCATTTTCAGCATGGCATCATTAATAAAGCTGGTATTACGTTTGATTCGATTACGTATTATTCGGGTAACGATCTTGGCAGTCTTTTTTTTCTTCTTCCTTCAGTCTGGTGGGGGTTAAAACACACGATTTTCAAAGACAAGAGACACAAGTTCGGAGAGAGAAAAAAAGAAGGAAAAATACAACAAACAATTACACGCGATAAAACCTTCGTAGCGTATAATTCACCCCATTTTACTGGTCGTACGTAGTACTACAATTTTCCGGTGACGGCATCATGCTCTTAGGAAATGGCAGCAACAACGCCAGCCAGCGTAAAAATTAAAAACAGGAAATGATTTACGATTACGTGTGTAACGTTTGTGTGTGATCTTTTAATGCTACACTCGATTCATTTATCCTTACGTCGCGAGTTTTACCCTTTGCGAAGTAAAAGGAGCAACTCGCTCGATAAGATTAAGAATAAATTAAGATTACAGTTTAGCATTTAGCGTCGTCTTTATTTTATCCTTACGTACATGTGTGTAGTGCTTGAGTGGTTAGTCGATCCGGCTGAGTAGTTTGCCCTGCGAAAGAATGTGGCACGGCGGCGGGGGTCGATGTGTCTTCTTGATTCGCGTTTTAATACGCGTACTACGTATACATTCGTATCTTTTGAGATTCTTATTGTGTAGAGAGTTGCATATATGCTTAATTTGCATAGTTTCGCTGCTCGACGCATTTATGGCTCGAGCAAAAATCCATTTATGTAAGAAGCGGGCTCGACACGGCGCCTTGTTTACTTTCGACGATGTTTTGGAAGCTTTGCGAAAGACGTGTGTGTGTGTAATACCTATTCCAGTTTTACGTATTTATGTATACGCGGTGCAGTGCGATGGCGGTGGTGGATGTATTTGTCTTATCTTAAATGGCATTCTGTTTCCCGAACATTTATCCGTACGATCCATTTAGTTTTCAACGTTTTCATCGTTTGGTATTATTTACAGCGATGAGCGATGCGTGTACGTCGATTTGTCGTTGGTAGGTTTCGAATATGGAGTTTTTTGTGGGCATGCATATTGCATAGTGTGACGAGAAAGTTTTGACCGGTGAGAATGATTTCTGATGATGATTTTGTAGTATCGGAAAGAAATTGAATTTCAAATCGAGTTTCTGTTTTGCTCATTCTAAGGTGGGGGGGGGGGGGGCAAAATTGTCAGACGAACGGTGACCAATGTCATTTTTTGTTTGAAAAATTATTTTCCATATTCTTATTTTTTCTCAACTTGAAAGGAATATTTTTCAAAAAATTGATCCATTTTGAATCCTTCCTCATCAAAAACTGAATTTTTTCGTAATTCCATCAGCGTGGATTTTCGTGTCATACTGTATATAGCAGCGTATTATTCCAACAGACCGGAGGCTTACTCGTTCCTCTCTAATGGCACAGAAAATAGTCTACTACGACGACGATATAGCGGAAGAGAATATATTTACATCGGATAATTGGAATCAGTATATGACAGACTGCCTCGCGCCTGCATGCGTCTATGCCGCCGAATCAATATGTAAATAAGTGCGAAATTGAAGCGAGAGATTTACGCCAAGCGGGGAGACGCGACTCGCCACCGCGCCGTAATAGGTACCTAAGCAATGGCAATTTGTACGGGTTAACGCTACCGGGCGCCGGCTCTATTAACAAAGTAATGACGTTGAATTTACATTTTAACGCGATTTCACCGTTAACGTTAATTAGTCAAGTTGGCGAAGTTTTAATGACAAATTGAGGGTTGTTTCGGTTGTTTCGGTTAATCTTTCTTTATTATTATACGAGAAAATGTAAAGTGTCGCGTAGTTGTAATACCAAGTATGTGAGATGTACGTCGTCGGTCGTGGTACATGTTTTATGTTGCGCTCCGGCTGCGCGTGTTAATACGATTACCGCATGGTGCGAGATGCCTGCGCTCTGTAGTTTGGTGTGTCGTCGCAAATTAACGGCTGAGGAAAATTCGCCGTGTATAGCGATGGTACCTATGTATGGGTAATTTACTCTCGGTTTATTTTACTTTTATGGAAGCATTAGAGAAGCCAAGGATGACGATAAAAATAAGTATCTCGATTGCACAGTGCTAGACGATGTAACTGATGTGTTTCGCTGGAACTTTATTCGATTGTGGAAACTGAGAAAATTTTATTGAAAAATGATTAGGCTCATTTTTGGATGAAGTTGAGAAAAATTGTGTGTATTTTTGGAGCAAAAATTTCAAAAAAATCAGAAAAAATCAAGAATATCGTTTTCAAGGAAAAATTGGTGAAATTCTTTTTGAACAAAAAGGAGAAAAAAATTATTTTTGAGCAAAATATTGAAAAAGCAATTTTCAGAAAAATTTAAAAAAATTATTTTTCAACAAAAAATTAGAAAAATCAATTTTTGAGAAATCATGAAGAAATTTAAAAAAATCATTCTTGATGAAAAGTTGGAAAAATGATCAAAAAATTGAAAAAAAATGAGTTGAAAATTATTGGAAAAAAAATTGTGTTCGGCGAAAATTGGAAAAAAAAAATTGTTAAACAAAAAATCGAAAAAACCAATTTTTTAGAAATGAAGAAAAAAATACGAAAATTGAAAAGGTCATTTTTGAACAAAAATTCGTGAAAAAAAAATTTAAAAAATGAAATGTCCAAATATTGATAAAATAAATTTTTGAAAAATATTCAAAAAGATACCAAAATTGAAAAAAAAACGTTGAAAAATTGAAAAATCAATTTTCAAGCCAAGATTTAAAATTTGAGAATTTTTGAAAAAATGCCAAATTAACTTGATGTTTTTGAAAGGAGAAGTAGAATCTATGGACACTAGAAGAAAAATGAAAAGTGAGCTGGTGTGAGTCACTGTACAGAACCCAAATTATTTCCAAGGGGATTCCATTCGAATCCGGAAAAAGCAGGTTAAATGAATGAACCGAAATGGTGTCATGATTTTTTACGACCAAGATAATCATACCTACATGGCTGCGTTTTTTTTTAAAACCTCATTTTAAAAAAAATAGGCTGATGACGGAAGTGGTAGGTACGGAGTCATCTAGCTGAAATTTAGTATAATGAAACACCACACCCGAGTGTTGCTTCAGTTGATGTGCCGCGAGGAGGGGGAGGGAAGGGTGCAGAGACAGCCAGGGCTGGAACCAAAATCGGCTGTATGGTTTTTAGGGCATTTCGCATTCATTTTGAAAATGCTCGACAACAATAACCATTTTTAGTTATTACCGCAAAAACCTCGAGCACATGGCCTGTTTATTCGAGTCGAAATGAGTGTTTTTACGCGTCGCATCTAAATGGCTTTACTTAAAAACTGGAGACGTCCATAGGACGTATATTTCCCTTTATTATAACTATTCGCCTGCTCCGCTTCTCTGTACCGCATGGTGAATTGCCTCCTTGTACGGTGCAGCTTTTTCAGACGCGTATTAGACGGTGCGGTTAACGCACCTAAATATACGAATACGTACAGTACGGCCCAGAGGAGGGAAGATTTTCTGTAATAGCTAAATGTTTATAAAAGATATAGGAAACTTTCGTCGCAGTCGTTACCGTATCTTAATGTGTTTTTCAACAATTGTTACGAGATCCCCGGTCCACCCTGTGCGGCGCGGTTTCGAATATAATAAACATAAAGTACACGATAGATATATCTGAAATTAAAAATACACCGAACGAGTTCCCTCCTTCTTCTGTTTGGAGCTAATAAACATGATGAATACCGACGACGATTCTGTGTACGATACATATCGTATCCCCTCCTCCCATCACTACTTAGACGTCGGGTAATGGAAAAACGCAAGCAGCCTTAATAGGTTCGCTTAATTTGATATCGAAGTTTGCATTTATATTGTGAAATTTTCCGCCTTTAATTATTTTCGCTTGTTACGTCGTCGTCGCCTTTGTGAGAATGCGGTTGTTGCACGGCGAAAATCCCCTCGCATCGTGTCGTGCAAACACATGTGACAAGTTTGTCTATTGTAGATACACGAGGTCGTACAGAATCTCTCGTAGACAATCCAATGTTAAAGTTTTACTCGCTTGTTAGATATACCGACGTCTGTGAAGTTTTTAACGCAATTTAAAGTGAACTTGGCGCGAGACCGAGACGTTATATTGCACCAGTAAATGATGTGTAAGTGTAAAGTTTAGCTGCTTTATTTCGTATAATATAAAACGATCGTATACCTAAGGGAGGGCAATATAGACCGTCCCTTGGGAAGGCACGTGGATGAGACTAATTTAAAAAATTGAATTTGTGCAAAGATATGCTCGTAAATACGTAAAGAATCGGTTTAGAGTTGAATAAAATTTGTTGTAGCGCTTAACAAAAGCAGGTAAATTAATTAAAATCCCATCCCTCGCCATACTATACTATTTGTCTCAAAACAAAGCGAAACAAAAAAAAAGCAAGACTCGAGATGTAACTCGTATCGAAGTACAATAAAAGAAAGTAGCTACGTTTTGACTACGCTGTTTACAAATTTAATAATCGAATTAACATTTCAATAAACGGATTAATTTAAATAAAAAACCATAGCGAACCCTTTTGTCGTTCGTTTGCTCTAACTGCAAGAAAATCCCAAACACGAAGAAGGGCAAAAAAGACTACAATAAGATGAAGACACGAATCTCCCGCGTCTTTTTTCCGTTCTCCTTATCCTTTTGTTTTTTTTTCTCGTCTTCGATACGTGCCAGTCATTTTGATTGGCCACGTCTTGGCTAATTTTGCAAAGCCAACCTGCTGAGATTGTGGAATTGTTTCGACAAAAAAAGGGTTCGCAGGAAGGGCGATCCTTTTAAAATTCCGAACGTTTGACATTCGTCGAGGAATTTTTTTTCTTTTTCTTCTTTTTTCTCCGGAGAATTCGTGGAGGTTTCAAAAAGAAAGAGGAAATTTGGAAATGGCTACGGGTCGAATTATTGGTAATGATGGAGCGTCCGATTGCTATTCTTGAAAGGTATTTTGATGTTTGATTTTGGATGTGTTTTTTGTTTTTTTTCGAGTGAGAAAGAGAAAGGGTGAAAGGGTAATTTGCTGCGATGATTTTGTGTATGCAGTCTTTTGTGGAAGTGGGTTATGCAGTACGCAGTGAGATTTTATTAGATTTAGGATAGTTTTTCGACGTTAAAAAGAGTGAAACTAGAGTGATTTGTGAAACAAAAAGCTCAGTTTGAGCGAATGGGGTTATTCGTATTTACGTTGGTCGTTTACGTTGTCAGACTTTAATTTTCAGCACTGAATGTATTATTGGCAATGATGCAATTTTCAAAAATTTATGAAGGCTGTGCCATCACAATACCGGAAGGTGTTGAAAAAATAAGAAATTGAGAGAAAAGTTCATATTTCATCGTAACATTGAGATATAGGTTTTTCTGTTTGATATAAAATGTATTATTGGCAACGTCGCAATTTCAAAAAATTCATAAAAATTGCGACTGCAGTATCAGATGGAAGATGATGGTGGAGAAGTTTCAGTTGAAATATCACATTTTGTCATTACTTGAAATTCAACTTGTATTTCAAGTTTTGATTCGGAGTGTATTATTGGCAACGTCGCAATTTGGAAAAATTTATAAGAAACTGAAATTGAATTATACAAATTTCAAGTAAGAAAAGGTCATGATTTGTTCAGACGGAATGTTCGATTTGTTTATTTCAATTTCTGATCCGAAATGCATTATTGGCAACGTCGCAATTTCAAAAAATTCGTAGAAACTACAATTATGATGCCAGATAGTGTTGATGTGATTTTAGTCAAGAATTTTTACTGCATTAGTGATCGATAACGAGACGTTCAATTTTTAAATTTTTAATTTTTAATCCAAAATGTATAATTGGCAACGTCGCAATTCCAAAAAAAATCATCTAAAAAATTCAATTACGACACGGGAAAAGTGCTAATAAAATCTCAAATCAGAAGTCGTGTTCTCTCGTAACGGGAAAGTTCGATTTGTGTAATTCAATATTTTAAATTCAAAATGCATTATTGGCAACACCGCGACATCTAAATTTTCCAAACGATACCACTCCAATTCGATGTAATTGTCCGTGAAATCAGATGAAGCGATGATGATTGTATAATTTTTGAAATTTTCTCGTATCTCCCTCTTCTCTCCACTCTCCTTATTTCCATTTAAAAACAATAATATCAACCAAAGTTGCCAGTACGTTTCCTGCCAAGCCAGTTGAAAGTTCCTCTGCACTTAAAAGGGCGAAAAGCTCGATTAAAAAAAGTTAGCGAATCAAACGATGAACCGAAATTAACGCGAGTTAAAATGTTTACGACGATGGCCGTCGGGGAGTCATTGTAGAGGTGATTTTGTTAGATGGTCTGAACGTGAGAAAAGGCAAAAATTACGCTGGAAGGATTCTCCTAGCTTTTTTGCCGCACGTTTAAACGACGACGACGTTTAGATAAATGTAAGTTTGAAGTAAAAAAAAAAGTTTTAATGGATTCATTAGGACGGTTGAAAAAAAGGTCCTCGACCGGTGTTGGTTATTAATATAAAAATCGCATTTGAATAATTGACAACGAAACGTAATTAAAAGGTGGGAAGGAGGGGGACGAGTGGAGGGATTTTTCCTCGACTTTTTTTTCGAAATTGTCGTCAGTGTGTTGGAAATTGAAATATTACTTCTAGGGTTTTTTTGGGAGAGGGGTGGGAGACAGCACAGTGGAAAAGAGGAAATTTTCGAATTAAAATGACTCGGTGTTTGCGAAAAACTCGAATGTTGTTCTAGCGTAAGTCACTTTCTATGTCTTTCCCTTGCCGCATCCTTGTTGTCGCATAAAAAAACACGCACGAGCGTTCGCATTAAATAAGCCTTGCTCGATATTAAATTTTCTTCAATATTTACATTCGCTTGTAAATAAGTTCGGTACGACTGCAACGACGTATCCCAAGTATACTACTATATGTTTTTCGTCGAGTGAAATTTTCATATACATACTATTAAAGTAGACACCGTTACCCAGCATATACGAGTTGTTGCTGCTATTTCCCTATAGAAGACTCTCTCGCTCTCTCAAGGGTGAAAATGAATAAAGTTTAAAAATACGTCCCCGTAACCGGAGCACAAGTACCTACCGAGAAGGAGTATAAAATATAATACCAAGCTGGAAAGAAGTATCATCCCTTAAAGGCTAATAAATGAAGAACAAAATAAACAACTTTGTCGCGCACCCTGCTCGCTCTCACCTCGGCAATCTTACCTACGTTGTAACGCCGCGAGACCGATAAAAATGATATGCGCGTATTTTTATGGTAAAATGCGGCTCGTCTGTTTTCTCAGATATCAACGCGGCTCGGGTGTTAATTTGAAGCGAGGCGATGCTGCGTCCCGCGAGACTTGAATTAGCCCTGATCGATGTGATCGCGAAAGTTGAGCCCGGAGACAAAAGATTTAATAAGATGTGACTCTCTATTGTAAGGCTATTTCGAAGTTCGACGACGGCTTGAAAGCTTCGAAGAAAGGGTATTGCGGTGTGTGGCAACTTTTAGCCATTTGCTTAATGGGCCGGACTTGTTGCGTGAAATTAATTTAAACGCGATGAGCCGCCATCAACGCGCCCGGCTTTTGTAATTTGATTACGTCCTGTATATAAGGTAACGCGAAATAGACGTTTTGCCGAGCAGTCTAAACGTATTTAAATATTAATTAGGTTAAGATTTAAGTCTTCGCCGCGTTTCTATCCCTTTCACATTACCCAAGGTGTAATTAACCCTGGCCAGCCGGGCGACGTATAAACGAACCCTTTCATTGGTAAAGTGCACTCGGCCGAGAACATAGGGTAGAGCTTCTATGTCGTCGTTTTCAAATCCCTAATGGTAAGATTTTGTGTCTTTGGTGTAAGTGAAACTTATTGTACGAGATTGATCAGGGTATAGAGCCCCCCCCCCCCCCCCACCACC
>FIZT01034403.1:0-10383 GCA_900065295.1 Paracoccus marginatus
CCCTTTCCAACGATTTTTTTTTTTTAAATATATGTTGTGTATGGGTCTATGGTGCATCTAAAAATGCAAGTTAAATTTTTGTGAATCAGTGTTACCACTGCTAAAAAAAATAAAGTTGAAAAATGGAATTTGGAGGGGAAAATATGGTGGGAGGGGGGTGTTGATTTTTTCTAAAATGCCCCTCATGTGTGTGTGTGTATAACATACTAAAAAATTACGAAGATCCATCAACGGGGGCTCGAGAAAAATTTTTTTATCCGTTTTTCACTTAAAGGGGGCTTTTCAAAAACCAAGGGGGTGGGGGTCTGAAACTTTGGTCATGAATGTTTCTTACCACCCAAATATCAGCCCTGGATCACTCCGGGGCAGATTCACCATGGTTGTCTCTCTATGCCCTTTGTTCTATACAATTTTAAAGGGCGTGAAATTTCACATAAAATTGATCCTATGAAATTTTTTGTACAATTCCACCCCCTCTCCCTAACGCGAGATATGCCATCTTGGGGGAGAAGTCCGGCGCGTCGATTTTGGAAGAATTCTTGCATATGCTGATCAGGGCACCTTATAGAGCATTTGACCACAAAAAAATTTCCACACAAGTTGACCTCTTGAACGAGCTAATTTGACCAGACTATAGTAATTTACAATGAATCGTAAGATAGATGAATAACACGTGCATTTAATGCGTAATTGTGTACTATATTGTCTGTGTTACTATTTATATTATACGTATGTACGAATGGTGCGCTTATTTACGTGTATTTTGTATCTATAAACCGTCTACGTGTTACATACGTACAATTTTCACCTTGATTTAGTCACGCGAAACGTATAGGAACGTACTCGTACACTCATTAATCGAACCAAATATGAATAGATATTGCACTGCACATAATACCTATACGTTAATAATACAATTGCACGCCAATTTTAATAACATTCTAGTCGCTGGGATCATGGCAGAATATATACGAGACAGGCCAGAAGACAAATAACACGCATTTTAGATCAAAAGCGGATTTTTGTGTACCCTCAGTTACGCATTCCGGGCACGTTTCATCCCTTACAACATCGCATATAGCCGACTACGTAAAACGTTTATCGGTTTTAACAAATTTTCCGCGGTTTACTTTTCATACCAGACCGATGCGAAAAAGAAAAATCAACGTAGGGTCTTTAGCCTCGAACCTTATATTTTGAATGTCACCGAAGTAGCCAAGACTGCACCACCCACCCACCCACGATGACATCGTCCCAAATAAACCAGTTTTCGTTTCAGCAAATCGCCACCTTCGTATACCTATACCTATACGTACTTCAGCAGCTGGCCACAATGGATAAGAAAACAATGAATGCCTAACCCCAGGAGTAATTTGAAAGCTCGCCGACCGTACCGAGCGAAACAGAGAGAGAGAAAATTCTATACTAAACAAATAGCTCGATAAATTACAACTTATCGTATCAATCGTTAAAAAAGGTACTCGTGATAAGCTCGTTTAATCACAATTACGCTATATTTTTCATCGTTAACTGCCACATTTATAATTTTGTATTCGTGATAAAGTCCATAAACGCGTTGTTTGCGCACCATTTCTTCCTCCATGTCCGGAATTTCGAGCTGGTCGTTTTGTATTGCGAGCAGGAAAAAAAAATACTCTCACTCTGCGTATATACAATGGCAAACAATCGGTAACCCATACTTAGGTACTACGATATCTTCGCTATCGATTTGCAAATATAAATTTCTTATCGTCAAACCCCATTATAATGTACTCTCACTTTAAGATCAAGAGGTAAACAGATAACCAACTTAATCGGTACAACTTTGTAACACAAAATAAACTCAACGTGTCTGTCGTCCATTTTGCAAACGTTTATTATTAAAATGTCTCTTAACGTTTGAAATAATGGTTCGATGAACTCAGCGTAATAAAGTGTGATTCAGTAACCACTTCACTAAGAAGGTACCTAATCTTATATCGAAGCAATAAACATTTTCAAAATTGCAAATTCAGTTTCTTTAAAAAAATCTGGCAATTTTGAGACATCTAGGTCAGCTAATTTAATCAATCTGGTCCATCGAATTCGATGCTATATTATTCTAGCACAGCGACGATCGCCAACGAACGAAATTCGAAACCCCTTTCAAGATGGTCCATTCGTCGGTACACCGCGACCCAACCAACATTCAATCTGGATTCATTCCAACCTATTATGTTCAGTCCATTATCGTATACCTGTTTTTCTCTTCCAAACACCTGCTTCAGAAAAGATATCTGTTTTTGAACAGTTTTACGAGCCTTCGCAGACAAGATAGGTAAACCTATTGAGAGAATCGATTAGTAATCGTATAGCCATACATTCTATAATTAAGCAATCTCACTCAGACTGCGGTGCAGCGCACATGTCGACTAGTGGAAAACATTACTAGCGTTATGAATCCTTCATTCGGGCTATAAAAATTACACGCTTAATAATTCATCTTCGTAAGTGCCAACGTTTTAAATTTTCTTCCGCCATATGGTGTTGTAAAATGTAAACCGAGTCCCAATCCTAGTATATTATAAACAAGTGTACAAGATGGTACCCGAAGTATCATAAAGATGATATCGTACCAGATTTTGGCGCTGTTTCCTTTTCGAACAATGCGGTTATTTTCAATCCTATCGAAAAAATGTCTACTATTTATGTTCGTCTCGTAAGTAGTAACCTTCATAGATACGTGTGTGGTACGTTTTTAGAATGAATGTCTTCATCGCAATATCTATACGATGATTAGTTTTTACTAAATGATCCTAATTTCGGAAATTCGTATTAGAAATAATTTCTTTTCGCCGACGATTGTGAGAAAATTAGGAGCAAAAAAATGCAACGCCTACATTAATTGCCTATTTCTTTACCTGATTGGTCAATAAAATTATTACTGATAAGAGATGACCCGGAATCTGGCTCCAATTTGGAATTCGTCTTTGTTTACATAAGGTGATCGATTCGGGGTGAGGGCAACGCGAACGGTAATTTATTTTGCACAAAAACGAGGGCGAAACAGCTATACGTAGGAGGTGAACTCGAAAAAAGGAAACATTCCTCTCTAGACCTTTTTAATGTCGACGAATCAATAAAAAGGGAACAAAGGAATTCGTTGGGCAAAAATGCGGATAAATAAAGCGTACTTGGAGACGTGGTTATATAAAAATGTAGTGTAATAGAATGCACGATACCCAACCGAACGTTTACGTATCATCAATATTCGAGTTGAACTTCGATTATGTACTAGAATCATTTTGTATGCAGTTTTCTGCCCGTACATTTACCTACATATATACACTTGCGAATATACAATTTATTACACGTACTTACACCAACGATAAGACGATTAAATCTTTATAAATTGTATTTTATCGCGAAGTCGACGACGTATCGTAGTACCACGTAACTTAGGTACTCGGAATAGTATGCCTAAAATGATACTCACTTTGCTATTTGACTGTTCTTCATTCAAAGTATACTGCCTTAGTCTCTCGGTGAGATATTTTATCATTATTCACCACCACGATCCGAGCTTGGTAATCAAGCTCAATAACACGAAATGTTGCTTAACTTATACACTGTCATATAAAAATCACTAAAAAACCGTTTCCCTAAACAAAATACCAACTACCTTACGATGTGAAAAACGCGAAAACGACACCGCACAAAGCGCGATTTGACCACAAAAACAAAAATGCTAACACGTTGCAGGAAAATATCGAAGAGTATCGCAGCGACAAAAAATACTGATTAGGTAAAATTTACACACACATATGCACACCGCGAATATGTACGTAGAATAGTAAAAACAATTAGATAAATTTGTAACACCGCCTACACATTGGCCGGATTCACAAGGTAACCCGTTCAATTAAATCGCTTCGATTCCGACGGTAACGGTTTTACTACGAAGGGTAACGACGAATGATTCCCGTACAACTTTACAACTAAATACGACAGTCAGCTGAACCGAACGTACGAGGACGAGCTCACTTCGGCGGTTCAGCGCTAGGGGACGACTCGTGCCACGAATACACGCGACGAAATGGCGGACGACCGGTACGATAGCACCATTCCGACCCTTTACAACTCATTCATCGATGTTAACGCGTGGTAATAGCTCTCCGCTAGAGTAAAATGTTTGCCAGCTCCGGATTGGCTATTCCCGTTCAAAAAGTATACTAAAATCACTGGTGAGGGTAAATTCCAGGGTTTCAAGGAAGAGCTCATTTCTGAATGAATGATGTAAGAGAATGCGTACTTGGTGTAGTCGTGTGTACGACCGTATTTTCTTATTCACCTAACACCAATTTGGGAAAATTTTCTTTGTTGTGGGGAACGCACCGGTACACTACGCATCATTTCCCACGCCAACGTACGCATCGTCGTGCTAATTTCTATACATACATACATACGTCTTCGTAGTAGTTTATGACAATTTTTTCACCTTTTTTACTAGCTACGTAAATAATCGATACCATTGAAGAATTTTTTCGCTGCAATTACCGCCCTAGTACCGTAGCAACGAAATACGTACACAGAGTGGACCCATGTACCTATTAAAATATTATTAATCCGAACGGCGATTAGTGTAAATAAATTTCTCCTCATACGTACTTGTTGGGCGCGTTTATTTATCGCGCGTCCTTTTTTCACTACTTCTCCTCGAATCTTTTCACCCAACCACCCAGATTCCCCTGCGTTAACGTTAACCGTGACCGAATTCGTTTTCTTTCAAGATGCGCGCCTATACTGCCTATGTGTAAGAAGAAATTATTTTTTCTCATATCGATTATTTCAGAAATTCCATTCATTCGCCAGCCGGAATTACTCCTATGCCAGTTTCAATGACTTTTCCAATAATAAAATTATGAATGAAAGAGAGAGTAAATTTATACGTCGTGTACATATTTTATTTGAAAAATTTTCTTCCAGAATGCTTCATTCGTCATGGTTGTTTTCCTATTCGACGTGGGTAGTGTTTATCGAAACAAATTCTTTAGCAAGGTATCTTCATCGAATGTATTTGAAATTTTTTTCAAAAATAATCACTTCATCGTTTCAATTCAATGTTACAAAATTGTTTACTCGAATACGTTACGAATTCTGAGTTGAAAACACTTGGCGTTGCACGTTTTTCGATATTAAATCCTGAAACAAGAATAATATGAAGTCGGGTATTACGTGTAGAGAAGAACGTAGCCATGATCTGCTTCAGAAACCTTCAGGAGTGAACTGAAGATACAATACAGGTTACAAAAATCGTACAACCACATCATTTTGTCAACAGAATTTCACAAAATTTTCCATTTCACGCACTAGAAAAAAATAAGAAAACCGTTTTGTACTTTGTTTGGCCTCATTTCTCTACAACAATAGTTCACTGATGAATTTCAAATTTCTCAACAGCTGCGTAGACCAAAACACAAAATCGCCAGTTTATCGTAGAACGTAATCTTCATTTAGGATTAGACGCAATTTTTTAAAGGGGGGAGGTATTCAGTTAAACAAGAACATGATTTTTTCGTTAATTTCGATATAAAATTTTGAAAACTTGTTCGCTCAGAACTAATGAGAAAATCACTGATACCACTTTTAATAGATGAAAATCCTGTTCTTCTATCGGCGAGATCCAGATTCCAAAGGGAACTGATGGTTTACTTTATAAGCTTTTACTTGAACATAATCATGGAAATGAAACCAATCAAAGCACAAATCAGCTACATATTTAAATTATTGTAAAAAAATACTCTACTGCAAACATAACCGCAACTTCTCCCACTTCATACGAAATAAAAGGTAAGAATTACTCGCAACGGAGTGCAGTTCCATCGGTAACTAATGAAACATCCAACCGGTGATACGCTAGCCATTCAATGAAAAAAATAAACACCAACGATAATGTAAAAACGTGTATTTCTTTCATTATTCTTCTTGTACAACGGTAGTCTTCTCTGAAACGTACAAACCATCTAAAAATTTACGGATATCTTTATCACGTACTGTCGTCGATTGCTGGATCAAGGCGGCTGAAAAAATAAAAAACATCGTCGAATTAATAAACCAAATCAAAAAAAAGAAAGGTTACATTGAAACAGAAAAATGGCTTCATATAAATAGAAAATCATCAAAGATGTGCAGAAAATCAATCCGTAACATTCTTTTGATATAATCATGAGCCAAATTCTAACGTAAGTAAACGTAATGGATAACTTCATAACATAAATGCCATCACAACAGATCAGGAAATCAATCCGTAACCATATTTTCTAGATATAATCATAATCGGATATGTACTAGCTTAATGAGCAGTTTCATAAAATATACAAACTTCACATCGAATCAGTAAATCAATCCGTAACTTTATATTTTATTATAATCATGAACTGATTTCGAAAACAAAGTAAGCCGACCTTCATCAAATACAGTAACATCACAACAGATCAGGAAATCAATCCGTAACCTTATTTTCTGGATATAATCATTATCGGGTATACAATCTGAACGATTAGTGTCATAAATAAATAAACTTCATACCGAATCAGTAAATCAATCCGTAACCTTATTTTTGATTATAATCATGAACAAATTTCAAACACAAAACAGATCGAACTTCATCGAATAATGTAACATCAAAACATATCAGCAATTCAATCCGCAACATAATTTAGTGAAATCATAGAATATTTCATCTTACGTTACGAGAAGATTGCACTCGAAAGATAACAAGATTAAAGAAACAATCTGACAACCAACTCACCAGAACCAGATACCAATTCAATATCGTTTCCTTCGACGATCAGTTCATCTTTCTGTTTCGAGTTAACGACCGTAACACCCGGGAACATTTTTACTTTTCTGATGTATTTCTCGCCTAAGAAATTTCTTATTTCGATAACGGTGTTATTTTCGGTGGTCACGCAGTTAATGGGGAAATGAGCATATACAGCACGCATTTTATACATAAAACCCTGCAAACGATTACAAATATGAAATTAATCAACTTCAAAGCACCGGGTGTGATAATAATGAAGTATACAGTAACACAGCACTCACTTTCGTAACACCTTTGATCATGTTTGTAACATGAGTGCACACTGTTCGAACAGCGGCCAATTCTTTCTTAGTGCCGAACCATTTTTCTACTTTTAATACTTTCGGCGATTCTAGGTAAATATCGACGGCGAGATGTCTAAAAGAACGTTCCAGTTTACCACGATCTCCGACCACTGTTACTATCCTTTTCTTCACAGAAACTTGAACGTTGTCTGGAATCTTGACAGTTTGGTTTGCTACAATCGTTCTCATTGTAACTGCGGAATAACACCGATATGATTAATATTAGATATTTAATGTAACAGAACAACTTTGCCCGAGTACAGGACACGAATTCATCGATAAGATATACAACTTCGGCACTTTGACTTACACCGGCTTGAGCGCCAAGATACTGATTGCTCAAGTATCACACACGGAGATTAACACTATATTAGTCGAAAATAAATTATACTTCATTAATTACCTGATTATTTTAAACATAAAAAACGAAAAACCCTAAAAATAATGAAGGAAACAACAAAAACTAGAGAATATCACCACGTTGTTGGATTCCGAAAGAAGTTCAGAAAAAGTTTGTACTTTGTTTGTTGGCATAACACGTTGTAAACGACGTAATCATAACGACATTTCACCAAAACGAGACAACAATCAAATTTTTTCTCACCTAATTTTCAGACCTTTCTGTAATGTATTTTTGTCAAGAAAACTTCAACTTTTTAAAAGAAATTGCATCAAGTTTACTGTTTTTACTTAGGGAGGGTTTTTCAGTGCCCAGTTTAAAAAAAAAAAAGTGTAAAAAAAAATTAATTAATTCGAAATCGAATCCTACTTTGCATTGAAATTAGTAGCGCCTCTAACGAACAACTATTAAACTATCGCTGTGGCCTGTGGCAAGGTATGCGCAAACGGAAATCACGTACGGTAGTACGTGACGTTGCGGCGTCAACAGAAGTTCGCTCTGCCCTTATGGGACGCCTCGATTCCGCCACTACGCATGAGCGCGGACACCACGTATTTGACAGTTTGTTTGGTAACTGCGAAATTCAAAATTTCAAATCGCCGGTGCCGGTACTCAGCCGCCAGCTTTGGCCGTCAGGTAGGTACACATTACACACATAAGAAAACATACAATACATTCTTATTTCATTTTCGTTTGATGATTGATTAATTTAATTAGCAATTTTATTCTATTCTGGTTTCTGAATGTAATTTTACCGCCTGTTAAATTCGTTCTGTGAGTAGTGTAGTGTCTGCCTGTCTAGTGATGCTGAAATAAAACTCGTTCTATTCGTGGTTCTGGTTCGTGAAGTTGAAAGTAAATCCGTAATCTTTGTGCTATTTGAAAAAAGTTGTTCTCTACAGTCTAAAAAAAATTGTATCTTTGTGAATACAATCATATAAAGTTACCGCCTTAAAAAACGTACCTACGCAGAGTGAGAAAGTTTTGATCGTTTCTCTTCTCCGTTGAAATTTTGAGAATCTCGAAAACCATTCCATTCGGTAATCAAATAAATACGTTTGAGGTTTGATAATGTATTTACCTAATCGGTGATTATTTTTATTTTTTTTTCAATCATAAATTCAGTGTTTTGTAGTTTTGTTTAAGTCACAAGTGAAAATGATTTCATTAATTTAGAATTTGGATAGATGAAGTCTTTGACGAATTGGGTTTATTTACCAGAAATGTAACATGTGTCGACTCATGTACTTAGGGCCCTTACATGTAAATTTTTTCAATTTTTTATTTTCGTTTCTCTGGTCCTAAAACCCACGTACAGCAAGGATTTCATTTCCCCCTCTTTTCTGAAATTTTTACGATTTACATGTAAGGGTAAGGGCCCATAGTACAGGAGTCGACACCTACAGGATACGAAGTCCGCACGCATGCGTAGTGGTGGGATCGAGGCGTCCCATAAGGGCTTGTGCTCTTGGTTCTAAGAGTTCTAAGTACAATACAATCGAATACAATCTACAGTGTTGTGTGATTCGCGTTGTGCATGCACTCCACGTGTGTCTCTCATCTCGAAAGATTTGTATCGCGTTTAGTTTTGCTCGGCTCGAAGCAAAATTTGATTTCAAAAGAACTTATTACCTAGATAGTATTCTGCGAGTGCCAAATCGAATAGGTAAGCCGACGTAAGCCTGGACTTCTTTGTGTCCGACTCCGATCTCACGTTAGACAATCGCCGTATTCTCCCAGGGATAGGATGTGCTGTTTTGCGCTCAACACGTATTTCCCAAAACGGAGAGAAAAACAGTCCTGACAAAACTTACCTGGAAAACCTCTGGCTGGCACGTACCGAAAAAGAACCAACTATAAATAGGTACAAAGACCAAAAAAAACAAAAACTGGTTCAGAACTGGACAAAATTCGGCGTCAAAAAATATCGTTGTGAATGCCACCACGAATTACCAAGCCATCACTTCGCGGTTCGCAGTGCCAGTCGAAGCTCCGGTAATCGGTTTCCAATATACCACCCTTCAAATCCAGTGATGGAAGAACAAGGAAATTCTGTCGTGGTTCTATGTTTTTTTGTTCCTGAATGAAAAATAAGGTTGTTCATTCGTTCGTTCTTGGTTCTCATGTTCTCGAACAAAGTTCGTGTTCTTTTGTTCTTGTTCTCGTTCTCCAATTTCCGCCAATTTTGACTACATTAGCGAAAAATTGAAAAAAGTACACCACAGAAATCTTCAATTTTCCGCCAATTTAGCGATTTGCCTTCGGCGAATGGCTAAATTGTGAAAAATTGAAAAAAGTACACCACAGAAATAAGTTTATCACGAATTTTTCACTTTGAATGTGCGTTTTCAACCTCTCAAGAACGAAAAAAATTAGGAACAAGAACAAGCCAAAATAAGGGAGAAATCGTTCTCCGGATCGTTCGTTCTTTTACCTCTCCACAGAAATTGGTATTTGTTCTTGTTCTTTCTCCATCACTTTTTTTTTATTGTTCGTTCTTTCGTTCGTTCATTCTTTCAAAATTTAGTCTTGTTCTTTGTTCTTTTGTTCTTGTTCTTGTTCTGTTCTTCCATCACTGTTCCAATCTGCCTACACCATCATAGGTACTCGTCCTGCATCGGATTCGCTCGTTTAAAGACGAACGAAGTGGTGTACCTAATCTCTCGTTACACTCACTAAAAAAACAAAAAAGACCTCACTAGCTCTATCGAAAAGTCACACGGAAGACCTCACTACCTACAAAAAGTCAACACAACGTAGTCATGCGCGATACCTACACCAGGGATGGCAAAGTTCGCGAAAAGAATGAACGCGTTCGCGTTCAGCGTTCATTG
>FIZT01034428.1:0-28213 GCA_900065295.1 Paracoccus marginatus
ATCCAAGAAGGATGGCGATGGTCCAGGAAGATGCAGAAACTCAAATTGCACCTTTGAAACTTGGTGTGAGGTTTCTTACCCCATTTTGACTGGCTAAAAATCACAAAAAACAGCGTTTTTTTCAAAAGGAGGTGCACTTTGGGGACCTTTTGCTCCCCTCCCCGTGCACCTAGGGAGCTCAAAAATTTGTTGGGATGTCCCCCACTCAAAGTAAACTACTCCAACAAATTTGGTCAAAATCCAAGGTATGTTTTTCATTTCACTCCACCCTAATGTGTATCCTTCGCATGGAAATTTTCGAAAACTCGCCTCTAACAAGTTATGAGAAATCTAAAATACTTTTTCGACTAATTCGAGGTCGTTGAACACGAATCTGGCGTCGGTTTTCAAATGGGAAGCGTATTTCGAAATTTTGAAAAATTCACCAGAAACTTAAAAGGTATTCAAAAATTAAGTAAATAAAAATGAGTGTCAAAGAAAATAGTTTTTATTTCATTTTTTTTCAATACTCAATTTTCTCATACTTCCCAAATTTGATTTTTACGTCAAGAAACTATTTCAAATGATGAACCTGGGGAAAAAAATTAAGTATTTTTTTTACTTTTTGCATAAAATCATCAATGCATCTAATGCAGGCACAGGTACTTCACCTGAAAATTTGAATTATATTAATGCCAATGTCATTTCTACATATTTATGAGTCCAAGTTCCATTTTTCCTCTGTCAAAACATACATACGAGCACCTACCCGTATAGATATCATACGCAAATCTAAAGGATACCAAGCCTTCACCACTTCACCTTGGTTTAGACACAAAAAATCCAATTTAGCGGGGACTGTCGACCTGAAAATCTCCAACAAAGCCCCTGCTCGCCTTTATCATCTCCTTAATCGATAAAAACATTGGAATTATCGACTTTTATTTTTTTTACGCAATCCAAACCGATGTATGAGTGGTCGCTCGGTCGGCATATTAAAATGTTTATTCGTATCAGTTACAAATACATAAATACCTATAATGCCGACTTTCTTGTACAATTACCAACTGGTTTATTTGTTTACGATAGTATAATTTTTCCTCAGCCAATTGTATTAATATAGGTTATATTTATTCAGCATTTGTACCTATCGTCTGCACACTGTGCCAGTTTTTATCTACCTATTTATTCAGACATGTTATATAAATAATGGGCCCTCTCACGTATTACCACATGATTATTTTGATAATTAATAAAAAAGAAAAAAATTGATTGGGGCGAATCGTGTGTTTTTAAAAATATTGCAAATCTTCATTCGGATACCTTTGGGCGGGGTTGGCTTTGTGTTGGATACATTTTTTTTTAACCTCGACCTTTATAGGCGAAAACTTCAGGTTGTTGAATTGTATAATTTTCGACTCGTTATGCAGATCAACTCCACTCCTACAATAGTGCAAGAGTACCTATACCTTGTTTCATTCATAACCGCAGGTCTGCTCTATAGGTACAGATTACAGAACCTGTTTTGATAACGGCGCCTTCCATTTATATTTTGATATCGATAATTAATACAAAATGCTGAGACTGAGAGTTAGTTTTTTGCACTGAATCAAACATCTACCTACTACAAAACAAATTTGTCTCCAAAGATTTTGTAAAAATAAAAATTAAAAAATAAATAAAATGAAATTTCTTTATTCGAAATGTTTAAAAGGAAACCTGATGAGTAAAATATGATACGTCATTATTCAACAAATGTACCAAATACTTCAAAAATGAGATTAGCGAGTAAAAAATGACGTAAACGTAGTACCTACCTATGTATTATTAATATTAAAACATCATATTTATTACAAACAAGATGATATAATCGTCTCGATTCAGTCTCAAGCATATAACACAGATTTAAAAAAGGGAAATATCATTTTTCAAGAATGTATAAAAGCTCGAATCTCTGTAGGTATCATTTTCCTATCAATTATTTTGTAAAAATGAAAAAAAAAACAACTCACGTCGAACTGTACCCATTTCAGAGCAACACAATGGAATAAAAAAAAATCACATCCGTAAAAAATTATAGAAAAAATGTATCACCCTGACTTTTAAAATTGTTTAATTATCTTAGATCAATTAATGTTAACACGTTGGATGTTTAATTGATTGCTGGCAAACTGGTGCAATCAGAATGCGAACATTCCTTACCTCATTTTATTCTATAATCGGTATTAATGAATGAAACCAGTTCGGATGCGATGTTTGTACGTATAGTTTATCTGAGACGCGTATTAAAATCACATAAACTCTGTTTTACTTTCATGTTGTAAGAATTTATTTTATTAATAATAGCCTTTTGTTGACCGCAAATCGAAAAATTATGCAACGCGCGTTACCCTTTTCTAATATGCGCTTCGAGGTCGTCTCAACGTCGCTAGTTCAGCTTTGGAAATTTTTTCAACTCTTATCGAACGAATTGAAATCGAATCACGTGTAATTGGACGATTTTTGGGTAACGCTGATGAGCAAATATGCGAATAATTTTATGGTTATGTTTTCGTCAAGTTTCGATAGACTCATCATGCATCGAATATTTTTCCATTAAACTTATCGTTGATCTGAATGCTAATTTACCTACTTGTTTTTCGTTTACAGTTCCTCGAAGATTGGCATGGTTGCTAATGGTGGTGTGGAAGATGGAATTTATTCGTGAAGGAGAATTTTTGACTGATGGGTGAATGGAAAGGCAAGAATGTTGAAAATGTTCAAGTTTAAAAATTTTACGATTTTCAAAATAAGGAAAAGTTTCTTTCTACAAGGTCTATATCACTGACAGGCGATGTAGGATCGTTGGATCATGATTTGATCTGGCTTGGTCGATTGACATTATTTATTTTTTTTTTTCTACACGAGTTATCAATTTTTAAGGCGGGAGGGGGGATAGCGAGAGTTTTCATTTTTTAACAGACTCCCAATTTTTGAAAAAAATTTAAAGGCTTTAAAAAAGTGGGATTTTACAAAAGTTGGTGTCTTTGTTTAGTGAACCTATATCAAGTGCCTATTTCAAAATTTGTTTTGATAAATTTCAAGTAAGTATTTCTTATCAAACAATTTTTTAAAAATTAAATCAATTTTTGCAGTTTGAAAAAATCACATTTTGATTGAAAATTTTTTAAAATTTTAAGATGCCAATTTCTCTAGTTTTTAAACTCAAAAATTCAATACCTACTTACTTAAATTGAAAAGTTCAAAAACAGAAGTTACAAATTTCACAAAACTCAATAATTTTAACATTTTTTTCTTTAAATCGAAAATTTCAACATTTTTAAAAAATTGGCCTTTAATTACTTTTAAGATTCAAACATTAAATTTTCGTAATAAAAAAGATTATTTTCTCTATTATTTCAAAATCCAACAATCTACCATTTTTTCAAGTTTTTTTGATAACTCCATATTTTTTAAATTCTAAATTCTAAAAAATCTAAAATCAAAGTAGAAAGAAATAGGAAAATATTTTTAACGTATGCAGATTTAAAAATTTATCAAAATTCAAACATTTAATCAATATTTTGAAAAATGAAAATGAATCGAATTTTTTAAAAATTAAACTTTCAGAATGAATTTTATTCTAATTTTATAAAAAAAAAAATCAAAATTTTTTTCAATGATCTAAAATCCTTTATTTCGTATTTTTCTTGATTTTTTTTAACTTTCCAAAAATTTTA
This sequence comes from Paracoccus marginatus, assembly GCA_900065295.1. NCBI lineage: Eukaryota > Metazoa > Arthropoda > Insecta > Hemiptera > Pseudococcidae > Paracoccus > Paracoccus marginatus. The sequence continues at coordinate 3,699 of FIZT01034428.1, forward strand.
AAAATTTGAAAACTGAAATGAATAAATTTTTGAGAGAAAAAAATTAATTTTTTTTCAATTTTTTTTTACCAATGTCAAACGATGAAATAGAACTTTCTAAATTTATTACACTCATTGAAAGTTCTTCTCTGGGAGAAAAAAATTTGCGGAGTCTTTTCGACGAAAATTTGGGAGACCCTTCTTAAGTTCCGCAATTCCACCTTTCAAGTCTTATTTTAGGGTAACATTGTCCATGTCTTGCCTTCATCTAGAAGTTATGATGAAAATTTTCATGAGAAAAGTAGATTTTTTGAAAATATTTTTCAAGGGAATTCATTCAACTGAGAACTTTTTCATGTTAATTAATTCATTTTAAACGTAATTTTTTCTGACGATAAAATTTTGGGAGAAAAAAAATTGTAAAAAAAAGAGATTTCTATCTCAACCGTTAATACCCACAAGGTGATCGTAACCCTCACTACTGCAAGGAAACTCACGACCACCCTTATCTCTGCTCGAATCAATTTCTGTAAAAATGACCAACGATTTATATCCACGTATTGATTATTGAGCCGAGTCATCAATTAGCTGGTCAAACGGTCAAGTTCTGCGCTTAAAATTGCAGGTTCACAGTGCAGTCGATTGGTTAGCGGCCAATGTCAATGGTAAATTAGCTATTCATTTATTTATCGAGTCACCGACATCGTCAAGTTGACCTTTGAACTGTATGAAACGGTATATGAAAAAAGATGCGATAACTACCGGCTGGCTGTAACACCTGGAACCAGTTTCCATCGACACAATCACGTATTTAATTCATCCGAGTGTTTGCAAATTCGATAATTAATAAATTAAATCACGTATATCAAAATAGAAGCTCTTTCAAACGCGGATACTAAACTGTATTTTATCGATTTATCGTTCAGTGAAAGTTCTCGATTGTTAACATTCAATCGCTCCGACTTGTGGGCTTTGATGTGATGTGGTGTGGTACTTTATAGAGTAGGTATAGGTAGGTACCTATATAAATGTTTACGTATGTTTTCTAGAATACAAAAGCTCATCTTGCAAAGAACCGCCGCGACGTAGTATTAAAATAATTTATACGTCGGCTTACAAAATCGTACTTACGTATCGAAATATTATTTCTTTTTATAGGTGTTAGGAAAATGGCTAAAAGGAATTTGTTACAAAATTCAAACCAGAAGAACCAGAATATTCGATCGATCGTGATTTTTATGAATGAATCAGCCGGCTAATTGCGCTTGTACTGTGGCGAAATGATCTTTGATCGGGTTGTTTTTTTTTCTCTTCAAATAGTAATGAAATATAGGTATGGACGATGAAATAGAACGCGCGCGCAATTACTCCCAACTGCAGCGCAAGATGGACACTTCGACGGTAAATTTCGCAGATAACGATCGATCAAACGTATGAATTCCGAAAATGATCAATCGTCCGGCGCATTTACGGCGCAGCGTATACCTACGTTGCTTTTAATACCTAACACTACGTATCTACCTTTTATTGCTATTATGCAATCGTTCAGCTATACGTACGTACGTATGAATGCACGTGTATGTAGGACAAGTACCCAATCGTTAAAACGAATCGTTAAACTTGGCGACTTTTTGGTAGGCTATCCAAACATTATATTTAGATACCACAAAAAAAACATCCAGCAATTTCTTAGCCACCTACATAGGCTAAATTTCAAGGTCGTCCTCTACAGCCTACAGCTAAAAAGCTCGCAGCGCTGAAAAACCCGCCTATTTCAGCACAAAGTGTTCTGTTTCCAAACCGGTTACATATGTAGTTTCTCGCAGGTGCCATGTTGCGCAGACGTCCGATGATCGGACCAGAGTCGCAGGTCCATTTGCGAAGACCACGTTACGTGACATACCGAGCGACGACCGCTTAGATACACGAGTTGGAAATTCTTACGCCGTATACAAATAGTCATTCTTGAATTACAATCACCGACGACCCATCTTCCGGTGTGAGAATTCATTTTTTTTTTTTCAAACGTTTACTGTTTTTCAGAATACATACGAGATGGGTTATGTAATGCAGATGGTTTTTTTTACGCATCGTATTTGGTGTGATGGGCAAATTTTTCATTTTTTAATTACAGTTCACTAGTAGGTATGTCTTTGTGAACGTTTCTTTAATCGCGGTAGCGAAATTTGTTTCTTTATGATACATATTTGGTAAAATGGTTTGAGCTAGGCCTACGTGGAGATACATATGTATTACGTACCCAACGCTTCAACGATTTTTGAGTTTTAATTGAATGCAAGCAAAACGAAAGACAGCAAAAAAATTAAAAATTGATTTTTTTAAAATGAAATGTTGAAATTGACAAATATCGTTGAATATTTTTGCAAGTGGAATCAGTCTATTTCGACTCTATCTCTCTTTTGGATAAATCAAGACTTCGTTGAGTTCAATTTTTCAAATTGCAGAAAATCATTTGAAATGGTTATTTTTTTTTTAAATAATCTATCAAATTGTACGTCAAGTAAGCCTGAAGGAATGTGTTGACAAGTAGGAGTTGATGTCTTCGAAAGTAGAATTTTACCGTCGAACTAATTTTAATCAATAAGCTGTAATTTAGAGAGAAGAAATACGCGTTTAATTACCGTAGGTACACGTAAAATGGTTGTAATATTGAATTACGATGCGTCAACATTTAATTTATATCACCTTCCTTGAAAATATTACGGTAAAATCAGCCTAAATAATTATAGCTTTACTTACGATTGCCAGGTGCCAGTCTCCAACAATGATGTAAGAGCAAATTACCCGCGTGTATCATTTGGAAGAAAATTTTAAAATAAGAAAGTTGCTGACGAGAAGGTGGCAGCAAGGTGTCTTTGCTTGTTGTTGAATAAAAATGAAAATTCCCTTCGAAATGCGGCTAGATTACCAATGTGACATCTGATTAGAAATGATTGTATAAAGTCAATTCACAGGAGTAGTCGGAGTAGTTGTATCTTGCATCGTTTACGAACTCTGAATGAGAACTTTTTTAACAAAGTGACTTGAAAGTTGCATTCAGTGGTGCTAGATGGCAGTAGTGTACGGATTGGATACTCTGATCGTAAGTCTTTTACATTGTATCTACTCGTATCTACATGCATGCGTGATGAATTATCTCTAATAAATAATAAATCATTATTGTACAGATACAGGTTTAATGGGATGGAGTACTGAGTATACATCATTCCTAATGCCCATTTGTCAAGACATGTTTATAAAATTGAAAAAATCGTTTCTGGATGCGTCATGTGGTGAAGTGAAAGTGAAATGGGGCATTTTCAAGTTTGAAAACTCCCTCAGTTATAATAATAAATTAAAATTTATTTTATGCTTTTGCATAATTTTTACCTTATTTGATTGAAATTTCCTTTGTATTTTCGTACCCGACATTATGCATTCGTACAACACGAATTTCCTTTGTTATAAGTAGTAGAAGTTGTGTAAAAGAACACGAATCTATCGCTACTTGTTTTGTGTGGAAATTTCGTATGAAAAGAAAGTGGAATTTTCAACTGCTCCTACCCCAACAGTTTGAACATGAGAATAAATTTTGACAAAAATTTTGGATCCTCAGTCAGTGCAAGTATTTTCAGGTGGAGGGGTCAAAATGTGTTTTTCTCTCATTTTTTCGTATTTTGCCAAACGTAGATGAGAAATTTCGAGTTTTTCTACATGAATTGTAAAGTATCAGAAAACAATTTTTTTTGAGAAGCAGTTATGGGTTTTAAAATGGAATTTTTCCAAGAAAAGGTGTCGTTTATCCATAAATATGCGATAAAAATCTCAAAAATTTTGAGGCAGAGGAACATTGTCGAAAAAAATGATAACTGACCGCTCATCGTATTGAGCTCGTACAGATATGTTACATTTTGCACGGCACTCTCGTGGGAAGTACAGCGGTTACGGGCCTATGTTTTTCACACATTTGTGAAAATTACGAAAAAACATAAAAAAGCTTCGATTTCGTTCAAACTCAAGGAAGTGATTACTTATGAGCTGAGAACACCTCAAAAAAAAATTCTAACACCTTGTCTCTCCAAGGGACTGAGTAATAAATAAAATTCAAACAAATTCGCAGATGAATTTTATTTTTACATTGAAAATTCGGCTATTTTTAGCATCGCATCTTTTGCAACTTATTCGATGATAATTTATCATCGTACAGCATACGAAAAATTATTCAAAACTCATCACTACAAAATGAGAATTATAAATAGGCACCAAGTATGTAGGTAGAAGTACTTAATGGCCAAAGTTGCCCGATCACACCCTCTCTGTCAGTGCCACTCATTAAGGCAAATCGTACCGTACCCGACATAATTACGTTTTTCGACTAATTACGACTCCTTAAACGATCAGATAATATTCAATTGTAATTAAATTCAGTTTCTAAAGTGCTAAAGGTGCACAAGTCGCATAACCACGCGCCAACGTAAGGGTTATTTTGTAACATTCGCTGATTATAAACCGAATATAGGAAATTAAACTCGCGAAAACCGCATAGTCATGTCATTCAGAAACAACATCCATCAAATTGGACTCATCAGACGGTCGATTCAAAATGCAGACTAAATTACTCCGCGAAATGACTTATAAATTGCATGATAAATTGAAGCATTGCCGCGTTATCAAGATTTCAACCGTAAAGAAGGTGAAATTGTATAACCGTAGGTAAAGTAAAAAGTAATAGGTTAGGTCAAGAGTACCGACGACGACGGCTAATAAATCTGATGAATTTCTTACGTCTCGCGAATTTTATTCATTTTTTCGCAAAAGAAATATATCTACACGTACAAATTGTCCTGTTTTTATGTACCTACTTATGCAGAAAAAAATCGCGATAATTGGATCAAAGAACCGTTCGTCGTTGCGATTTAAAAATTGCATCTGCAATTTGTACGCGACAAAAAATAAGTACCTATAAGACTGATAGTAGGTACTGCCAGGAGAAATTAATCAACTAATCGAGCCTGTAATTCATTCATAATGAAAATCGCGTAATTCAATAACAAGGTTCTTAGAACAAGTTCACCGTTATGGTGTACAATTAAGATGATTCGAGACGAAAATATTCGCCATATGCGCCCGTGTACGCGATACCCCGAGGCTGGATCACGTTCATTTGGTACTATTGACCAATCGGACTAATTACGGCAGCGTGATTACGAAAAAATTCAAATGGTATCGTTATTTTTCAATATTTTGAAAATAGGTTAGGAAGTGAACTACAATGATCGTGTGACAAGATGGTTCGGTTCGTGTTTGGTCGAACCAGTTTTACTACTTTTTCGTTTAACACCTGAGCTACGCAAACGTGAACTATGAGTTTCCCAGACCGACTTAAATAATGGCTTTTTATTGCGCTGCCACCTCTTATGTAATGCATACAATATACGCGATATGCAACAATTTAACAAATGTGGGAATTAAAATGCTACAAGGTGCATTAATAATTATAAATTATTTAAATTATTAAAATGTATTTTTTTTTTTTTTTTGCTGAAAAGTTAAAATGCTAAAATTTCTTCACATTTTGTGTGTACCTACCTATTCAGACGAGTGGTGAAATTATGTAACAGAAAATAATAAAAATCAAATTACGAGGTTTTTTTATTTTATTTTTGGTACAGAAAATTAGGAAGGAATTTTGAACTTCAGGAAAATTTGTCAATTTTGAAGAATTTATCGATTTAGAAAAATTTGTCGATTTAGAAAAATTTGTAAGTTTTGAAGAATTTGTCAATTTTGAAGAATTTTGTCAATTTTGATAAATTTGACAATTTTAAAAATTTTACCATTTTTGACAATATAGTAATTTTGGAAAATTTGTCAACTCTGAAAATTGTTGAATTTTTTTGTTGAATGATTTAGGGAATACCTAATGTATTTTGGGCTGTCGATGTCGTCTTTTTGTTTTCTTTAAACATCCTTGAAGTACGTACACGAGTCAAGTTTAAGTTCAAATCGCAAATAAAAATAATGGCAAGTACTTACACGAGACATGAATGAAATTAAAAGGATCACATTTCACCTCATTATATTGTCCATGTGGTTGGCATGAAAAAACGGGAGTAGGTACGCTTTACTTTTCAAACACGAGTTAAAATATGTGGGTTTCATGACTCACCAGAAAATTTTCAAAGAGTGAAGCCATCAAAAATTATCCTTAGAGAGGAGCAAGAGGGTGTTTTTAGAGTGATTACCCCTGTTTCTTCACATAAACAGATTGGGGTGAATTTGGTCTCATTTTCATACTTACAATTCAATCTTCCTGAACTGGAATCTACAATCAGTTTTCCGATAAAAAGTGTAGAACTTGTACATTCGTACAATTTGTGTCGCAAAAAGTGGTCTATTTGGGGAGGGAGGAAAAGTAAAATTGTGTTTTTTCATCTTGGAAAAAGAAATGTTAAGAAATTACGGGTTTGAAAGCAGTTTTTAATTCAATTTGAATTCTCTGAATCCGTTTTTTATAACTATAGGTTTGCGAGTCGATCTCTGTTAAAATCTAATCAATCTTCCCACCCCTCATTTACCCAACCCAATTGGCAAGTACCTCAAACAAATTTCAGACATACTTAATTTGAACCTTCTGAATACGAATTTTCGGTTAGTTTCCTGATTAGAAGTACCTACCTATGCAATTCTCTCAATCTAGAAATTGGTGTAGTGTGAAACGCCCACTTTCTGCCAAAAAAGGCATAAAATTATGATTTTCAATTTTCCTAAACCCGATTAATGTTCTACCAATTGCGGTAAGAAATTATTTTTTCACCTTATTCGAGCTTCTTGTTGGTACACAAAAAATGTCATAACATTTTTTTTACTTGTACCTTCTTGCAGCTACAAGGCGGGCAGGTGAATTATGCATTCACGAAGTAGGGTACATTTTTTTTTTTTGAAGCATTCTAAACTCATCAGTAACAACTTACTCGAGTTTGAACAAAATCGAAGAATCTTCATTTTTTGGTTTTTGTACCTAGGTGGTAGGTTAGGTACCTAATTTTTTACTAATGTGTAAAAAACATTGGCCCGTGAATGCAGTAGGTACTTCCCACTAGAGCGCGTGGAAAATCTGACTGGGTATTGAATTTTTTTCACCTCTTTGCGTTCGACTCTGTAATTACCCTTGCTAGGGGCGGGTGAGGCAGAAGGTTGAACTGATGATAAATTCAAGTGTGGCATAATGGCTGATTTTTTCCGTCGCACAATTTTTTTTTTTCATAGAGGCAATCGATGAAGAAACTGCGACAAAATAACCACTAAGGCAAAAAAAAAAATAAATAAGCTCTCTCCGCCAACTCCGGCCGCTTCGACAAAAACCCCTCAGTATCCAAAAGATTACCCCGCCTACCCTTGAAGAATTTTCTTCCAAATACTTATTCGTCAAACCGGTTACATTTTCCGCATAACTTTAATGCTCTTTCTCTCTTACGTTAAGAGCTGTTTCTTGTTAATCCAAAGACTATCCCAAGCGCCAATCTTTGCCAAAACCGTCTCGGGAAATTCTCTCTATCCGGGCATCGTCCTTGGGCGCCAGTTCCGTCTGTTCGAAAATTTTTTAAATAAAATTCTAATTTACATAACGGATGCACGAAGAACCAATTAATTTATGATTCGAGTGTCTGAAGCCAGCAGCAAAGCAAAATGTGGAATTTATCAAAAAAAAAAAAAAATGATGCATCCAATCCATACGCGTATTATGTAATACAACGTCATATCTACACTGTCTGCTCGCGATTGGGGACAAATTAATTGATGAAGATAGGTTCTGGAAAGCTTAGATCTACTGGAACAATGTACTTTCGGTTTCCTATTTTGAAACCTGTTTATACTAGGGCAAGATCCAGTGTTATTTTGCGAACCGGCGTATATTTATGCTAATATGGAAAGTGACGCCCGATATATCTAAATTTTTATTCGAATTCGTCGTATAATGTCCTCTATATAAACATAGTCGAGATAAACATAGTCGAACAGTTCATCTAGTACTCAGTTTCAATACAACAATGAATCCCGTATCTGTAAGTATGCGTTTTTTTTTCAACTTCAATTTTTTGGGTGATTTTTTGTCATAGTGCGACCTTCATCAAATGCAAAGAGAGTGATTTTTTTGAATTTTTTTTTTTATACGTACATACTTACGTACTCTTTGAGGAGTATTTGTGGGTATTGTTGTGGAAATGTTAAAGTGCCAGTTCCTGCAACCAATCGAACGAAATAATGGAATACGCAAGTACCCAGGCTACGCTTTCGTTCTCTTTGCATTCGAGTGATACCTAATCGTAATTACCCTTCGAATATTTCTTTTTTAATTTCAATTTTTGATACTACACTTTTATCGCTTGTTGGTTCGTTCGGTTTTTTTCAAATTTAATGAATTGTCGAGCAAACATGTGTGCAAAACTTTTGGTGAAAATTTTCAAATGATTTGATCACGATTTTCGATAACGAGTGAGAATCCTGTCGCGTATAGGTACATTATTCTTAAAGAGTTAGGTACCTATCTTTTTATGCGTTATTAACCGGTTTATATTCAATTTTTCAAAGCTTCGAGATAATGATGTATTAATTTTGAACGGATGTTCGCTTATTAGCAATTTGATTTTTTTTATCGGAGAAATTTTGCATATTTATATTCGATCGTGTCGATTAATCAATCGAGATTAAATTAATTTTTTTTATGCAAAAAAATCGAATTTTCTCATCAATCACTCTTTATATGTAGATTTTTTTCATTCGTAGTATTCAAAATTGCAAAAAATATTCCAATTTCTTTCAATACTTTATCGTTCTAGCCCTTCTTACCCTCCAAGAAATTGGAAATCAGTTTTCAACTGCTAGAATTCCCCAATACCTACATTACAAATATTTCTTGCTATTTCATTTATTGGTATTTTTCAAATTAAAAATTGACCCCCGAAATTAATTACTCTTCGGCAGGTGGTAGCAATCTGCATCTTGGTCGCCGTCGCGCAAGCGGCCACCATCAAAGATGCGGCCAGCAACAAACAAAACAAGCGCAGCATCGAGCACGGACTCGGTAACGAAATCTCCTACGCCGGCTCGTACCCATCGTACTCGAACGGCCTAGCGACCGCCGGCTCGTACCCAGCGTACTCGACCAGCTTATCGGGCGCCAGCTTGGACGCCGCTTCGCTGTCTCTCTCCTCCGGAGCGATTGCCAACGGTGACTATGGCGCAGCTCTTTCTTCATCCGGATTCAGCTCAGCAGCCTACCCGGCCGCCGCCAGCTTCGAAGGTAGCTCGCTCGGTTTAGGCGCTTCGTACGCCCCAGCTTACACCGCCGCCGCTGCCCCAGCCATCGCTGCTGCCCCGGCTTTGGAAGCTGCTCCAGTTTACTCCGCTCCAGCTGTCGCCAGCGCCCCAGTGTACGCTGGTCCCACCGGCCAAATTATCCACATTTCCAAGGATGTTTTGATCAAGAACCGTTACGCCGTCCCGGTCGCTCAACCTTACCCAGTCAAAGTTGAGAAGCCCGTCCCATACCCAGTCGTCCAACCCTACGAAGTTAAAGTAGACAAGCCCTACACCGTTCATGTCCCGCAACCGTATGCCGTACGTGTAGAAAAGCCCGTTCCATACAAAGTTGAAAGAACCGTTCCTTACCCAGTTCCGGTCAAAGTTCCGTACCCGGTACGTATGATGGTTTTTCTTTCGTATTTTCACCAAATTGAAATGTTTTCAATTTTGATTTCATCTCAATTTGAAAAAAAAAAACCAAAAACTTTAAAAGGCTTAAAATCCGAAATCTTTTGCAAAAATGGTTTCTAAATCCAAAATTTTGTAAAAATAAAATCCAAAATTTTTTTTGGAAGTAACCAAAATTCAAATTTCTTGGCGAAGACCTAAGATGGATTTTAGGTAAATCGAAAATTCAAATTCAATATTCCCAAAAATTGAATCAAAAATCCTATCTGAGAGACTGAGAGTGGATTTTTAAAAATATCGCAGAATTGAGCAAAATCTGGCACAGAAGCTTCAAATCCAAAACCCTTTTTAAAAATGGATTTGTAAAAATATCAGTTAGCAGAGAAAATTATTTTTAAAAAATTGAAAATGAATCTGAGCTTCTCACTTTGAAAATGATTTGTATTGTAAGATCTCTCAATTGGAAGAAATACTTGAAAATAGGTAGGTAAGTGACTTTTTAAAAAAATTAATCGAAGCCCAGCCCAAAAGTTGTTATCACTTTCAAAACTTTTCTATTTTAAAACAAATGATTCTAAAAAAAAAAGAGGCTTCAAATTCAAAATCAGAAATTCTGTACAGACTCGGTTTTCATTTCTGAAATTCAAAAATTGTTACGGGAGTGAATTCAAATTCAAAATCTGGATTTTGAAATTTTTTAAATTTACAATTGTCCAGCTCGTATAAAAAAATCACGAATTCAATTCAGCACCACGTCGCAGAATTGGGGCACTTGGCCAAGCCTTGGCAGCATAATTTTTTTTCCAAAATTTTTGGACAATAAACGTTAATTCTGCCCATTTAGAAGTATCATCTCTCTATAAATTCTCAATTTTACACTTAGGTATATGAACAAGTTCCCGTGCACATTCCAAAAGCCGTGCCAGTCCCAGTTGTCCGCAAACAAACTTGCATCCAATCTAACTCCGAATTGGTACCCCTTTCCGCCATCGGAGCTGCCGGTATCACCGGATACTCAGGATTATCTTACAAATAAGAAGTTAACAAGACTGGATTGTAAGTTTTATCATTCAAATGCCTAAACAGCGTTAATCACATCATTTTCCTATGTATGAATTTTAATAAGTTACCTACATATTTATTTCACAGTTTAAAGGTCAACAAATCTCAATAGAAATCGAAAAGTTCATTGGACGAGGCAGCATTTCTAGTCTTTCGCTACACCAGCTTCAAAAAAACAAATTGCCAAGACGATGATTTTTGCGAATATTTTGAAAATATTGGTCAAATTTGATAAATGTATAGCTATAAGTGATTGTTGTCTTTTTTTATACATACATTTAACGCTGATAGGGAAAAAATAATTTCATGTTGGGTTTTTTATATTAAAAGTACTTAATACCTACCTTTAATTTTTCGTCTTTTTATTTGATTACTTTTTATGAATGGGACCTATGTACTTGATGCTTCAGTTAAGTATACCTACGAGTACAATACCTAGACAAAGGTTTGAAATTTCTGAAAAAAAAATCCACGATCGAAAATAATGATACCTAGTCGAGTGATTTATCAGCTCTTCAAAATAAATACAAATAGGTAGGTAATTTATTCGTCAACTCAAACAAAGAATTATTCGGTTGCTTTCGCCACACAAGTATCTATGAGAATATTTTTTCAACACAATTTCACATCTTTTCAAGGTTCGTTTTCGGACCTGTTTAGGTATTTAAAGATTCTAGCGAATGACCACTTACACGATATGAACCGTAGGGATGCCGTTCGAACCAATAAAACTACTAATTTTTATAGCTTACGAATTTTTTATGAAACTTTTTTTCTTCTCAAAAGGTTGTTCAACTCGGCAGTGGCGTGGTAGGCTACCCAAAATTATATAATTATTTTTCAAAAATACTTCGCAACGGTCTAATGCCAATGAACCTCTTGCTCGTATAATGGTTTCGAAATGCTCACTCCGAACTGAAAAATACGACTCGAACTTATATCCGGAATGGGTACCTACTTGGCTGTGTTGTTCTGCTAAAAATTTATTACTTTTTGAATTTGGCAACAAATCCAGATTTGATACATTTACATAATGCATATTTTTAAATTCATAGTACCGAATTAGTCAATCCAAAAAGACAAATTAAAAGAGAACCGGTCGTAGATTAATTGAGATTAATTTTAGAACCGGCGACTTTGCAGCATAAAGTGACCATGTACGAGTTGCGGGTATTAATTATAGAATTACCAACCAATATTCGAGGGCGACTTTAAGACCACTGAATCAATTTTACTCGATCGCTTTTGTACAAGAACGGCGCCGAACCAACAAAACGCAACGCAGCACAATAATATGAAATACTTAATAAAAACGTGACTACCGTGAACGATTCTGCAGATTACGCGTTCTCGTGACAATTAAAATCGAAATTCGTGATTTTACTATTAGTTCGTTAAGTTCAATAAAATTATTATCTACCAAATTACATGGCCGGAATGGTAACGCGCTGGCTTATTCGCGACTTAGGTATATTTTCTTTCTTTTTATTTTCGAAACGGCCGACGAATAATTTTTCCAATTGATGTATGAAATTTTCTAGGACGTGCGACGCGCATACAATTACACCCATTTCCACTTGGATAAATATTTACCGTTGTTGCGATGAGCTTATAACGACCAAATTACCTTTATTATTAAATTCTGGCGGTGACGTAATTAACGGCTTACACGACAAATACTTTGTAGATACAGAACATAGCGCATAACTCACACGTAACCTATAGAACCAGTTCAGGTCTAATGGCATCGAAAATACGTAACTTTCTCCGTTTGTAGAGAAAAAGAAAAATGCCAAAATTATGCTGTCGAATGCATCGTCCATTCATTAGGTACGTACCTACTATTCGACGCGGGAGGAGGAATCGAAATTTTTGGGTCACTTTGGAGGTAAATGGTACAGAAAAGATGAATTTCATTTACAGAATGAAATGAATGAAAGACTGGTGAAATTTTTGCAATTTTCAAGTTTAAGTAAATTTTTAGAAAATTTTTCAAAAAAACAAACAGTATAAATTGAATTTTTTAAAAATGAGATGCTTAAAAAATTAAGCGACCGAAATAACTTGAAATTTTTTAAAAAATTATTAGAAAAAAATTACCAATAAAAAAGAATCGAAAAAATTAAATTTTTGAAAAATTGAAAAATCGAAATAGGTACTCAATTTTTAAAAAATTAAAAAAATTAAAATTTTTGACAAATTGAAAACCAATGTTTCTTAAAATTAAAAGAACAATTTTTTTGAAAATTTAAAATACCCAGAAATTGAACCAATTGTCAAAAAAAAAAAAAACACAGAATGAAAAAAAAATTGAGAAACAATTTTATTAAAATTACTCACACAAATACTTACAATCCTATGAAACACTTTAAAATTCAGTTCTTGAAAAATTTTAGAATTCAATTATTCAAAAATTGACATGTGATTAGGAAAATGAAGTAGGTAGGTAATCAAAAAATTAAAAAAAATTAAAATTAAAAATTTTTTCACAAAACACAAAATTAATTGAAAAAATTGAAAAAACATTTTAAATAAAACTATTTTTTTAAATTGAAGGATCGTGTTTTTGAGAAGCCACCGAGTAGGTAAATTTCAAAACAAAACTTAAAAGTGAAAAATTGTTTTTTTTTTACGAATTGCAAAATTGAATTTTTGAAAAATCAATACTTTTTTAAAAACTTTTTTTCAAGTTGAAGGATGAAATTTTTGAAAAACAGAGAGATAAAATTTCTGAAAAATTGGTAAAAAAAATTGAAAAATTATGAAATTTGAATCTTGAAAGTTTTGGAAAATTGAAAAACTCGAATCAATCTAAAATGCAGAAAATGAAACTTTGATGAATGACAAATTAAAATACTTGATCAAAAAAATATTTTCAACAAAAATTGAAAAATTATTTTCAAATTGTTTTAAAATTAATTACAAACACATTTCTTTCGATGTTAAAAAATTTGAAGAATCTCAATAAAAACTGATGAAACGTTAAAATATCAAATTTTTGAAAAATAGCAAAATCCTTCTTCAAAATTGAAGGAATTGAAATGATTGGAAAATTGAAAAATTAAATTTTGATTTTTCCAAAATTGTTATGAGCAGGTAAGGTAGGTGGTTGATTTTTATAAAATTCAAAAAAAAAAACTTCATGGAAATTTAAAAAAATTAAAAATTAAGATACTCTTACGTAGCGTAGACAATAACTATTTTTGAAACATTGTGAAATCAACTTTCTAAAAAAATCTTTGTGAACTTCTTTACTTTACACCTTTTTTCCGAAAAATCAACATCTATAAAATCGGACAATTTCACAAAACTCTTATAGATTTCGCAATATTCATACCTATCCACAAAAAAACGGGAAATGATGACCAGACAAAGATATTGTTATAGCAATACTATTACTATAATATATAACTATTACGTTGATAAGATTGGTATAATTCGTGACACGGTCTGGTTTCCGAAGAATCGTTTTCGTTTCTCATGATCCAAAACGATGAGAGTCAAATATCATTCCATGTATAATTAATACGCACGTTCCAACATATAAATTCTATGCAAAACTATGTCGAGCTCATCACTCGTACGTGTAGAATATAATACGAAATTTAAAGTTGCGGAAACTTATGAGAATATTTTTTAAAAACCCTGTCAATATTTTAATTAGCAGAATGGCACTACCGTACCGGTTTTAATTGCCTTTAAATTTCCATTACGGTGAAAGATTTTCATAACCCGATGACGACGTGCGACGCTCATGTAAATACACCAACAAAGTATATAGGTACCGCACATGGAACAATACTTGGTATTATGTATGTATAATGACAGATTACGTAAAATATCGACTTACGGGAACGTATAATTTTTTTCATATTTTTCTGCATTATTTTTATTTTTTTTAATTTTTGAAATTCGGATGTTACTTCGAAGGTAATCATGCGCGTACCAAAGCGACACCTTAACACACATAATTAAGCATATTTTGAAACTTTCTTTCCAGCAGAAGCCCAAGGTCAATGAATTTCGGATTCGTGTGAAAATTTAATATTATAAACGAACTATTAAGAAACATGTAACATGACATTGAGAGTAATAAAGTATCGTGGTTACGACATAGGTACGTACGGTTTTGATGATATGTTTGCATGCCCATGTAGGTCAACGACCATCGCTGGCTGGAGTGGCTATCTTGCCCAGTCTGCGTGTGTGTGTGTTTTTTACCGTATAATTTTTTGTGTATCGAGATGGCTATTTAGCTGTACGTATGCGATAACTTCTTATCGATGGTCATTGATGAAAATTCTATCGTCTAATGAACGTACCTATACGCAATAAGCAGATCGTGCTTAGTATCGATATTATCTCTTGTTTAATTTTATCGGTGGTATAAGACGCCGCGGTGTTGTTTCGTTTGATTGAATTTTAATTGGGATTTTTTCACGAGATAATGTCGTGAGTTATTGAATTTTAAAATTGAAAAAATTAATAAAATAAAAATTAATAAATTTCTATTTTCTACGAGAAAAAAATCTTGGAAAGCGAATTTTTATTTGTTTTTTTTTTAGAAATTCGTACAATTGTAAAATGTTCAAGAATTGAGAAAAAATGTTTGCTGATAACCCCTTTATCCTTCCAACCACTCTTTTTCTTCAAAAAAAAAAGTCGCAACAACAGGTACCTACCTAAATATTAAAATACAGTTGAATTTTCGGAAACCACAATCAACCCCTACAGTACACGTTCTCAAGAACACCAATTAATACAGTAGACAGACGCTTATTACGTAATCTACACATAAATATTGAATAACAAACAACAAACTCTAGCCTGCAGAATAATCAAGTACCATAATGGCCTTTGTAATTGAGAAGGGTAGTTAGGATGGATTCGTATATAAATACCATTTTCACCACTTAAAATAAACGTTTTCAATTTCGCTGATCTAGTTGTGTACCATCGTCAAAGAGCTTCCACCAAAGAAGACACCATGAAAAGAATCGTAAGTACTCTTCAAGTAATTAAAAAAAATGCTTAATCGTAATATTTGCTCTGTGAACCGAGACTTATTCGCGCTATAATTGGCAATATTCTCGTCACTGCCTTGAACTTTTTCTTTCGAATATTGCAAATTTACACGCACTTGGATATTATTTTTCATATTGCTTCATAACTCATTCGTATAGGCACCTACGTATTATAAGGTTCCCTGAGTGTTCATCCTTAATTCAATTGAAATATCCTGAGTGGAAAAAACTTGTTGATAAAGCACTTACCTATTGTGTACGTTTTTATCACAAAATACGTCTTCCAGCTCGTCATCTGATAGTCATCTCGGTTGTATACGTCTTATTAGCGTGAAATTAATTTGAAAACCTGTTTTTACCGACTATATTGTCTGGATGCAGAAGTTCACGCATGTGGGAAAATTGTAATTTACATGAATACTAATCTTGTTAGGCGTCGATTCTACTTTATTAATATTTTTATTTTGCTAATTATCCCCTAATAAGATTCCATCTGGATAAAATTTGCCATTTTCGTTCAAAGTGCTAAAAGTTACGAGTACGTAGATAGGTATTAGTTGAACGAAGAAAGGGTCCCTAGAGAGAATGATTTGTGAGTCTTTCGATTTATATGACATTCAATTATTATGCTAAAGAATAAAAATTGTGTTTTTAAAATTTTTTTTTTTCTAAAACAATTTTAAAATTTTTTTTTTTGAAAAAAATCCAAATTATATTTTTCTTGAATTTTTGGTAGAGATTTTTTTAATTTTACGAAAAGAATATCTATTTTATTTTTTGAAAAAAATATTAAAGAACAAAACTAAACAAAAAATTGTGCCTATAGCTAAAAACAAAACTGAAAAAGAAACATTCTTCAAAATTTCGTTATCAAACCATTTTCCTTTCAATTTTTAAACTCAATTTTTCCCTTCGATTTTATTCTTTGAAAAAAAAAAAGGAAAACAAATTATTTTGTTCTGTATCAGCTTGACTTTTACAAAATTCAGCTCAAGACGAATTTAAAGAAAATTCTTTAAATCAAATGATAATTTTCTTTTGAATTTTTTTTTTCAATAGTCAAAATAACATTTTCAAATTTCAATTTCTTCCAGGTATACTTCTTTTTCCTAGCCACAGCACTGGCATTGGAACAGCAAACCTCGTCCCAACCGCAGAAACGCTCGCTCGAATTCGGTCTGCAAACTTACGCCTCATTACACAACAAAATCGCCTCACTCAAAGGCAAATACGCTCCAGCTTTCTACTACAAGCCTCCAGCTCAAGTGAATACCATCACCATTCAAAAAGAAGTGCCAGTCTACATACCGCAACCTGTCGAGGTGCCAATTGAGAAAAAAGTACCCGTTTACATCAACAGAGAAGTACCCGTCCACGTTCCACAACCCATTTACGTACCAGTCGAGAAAAAAATCCCTGTTTACGTTCAAGTACCAGTAGAGAAAAGAGTTCCTGTCATTGTCAAAGAACCCGTCCACGTACCAGTCGAGAAAAAGGTCCCAGTCTACGTTCAAGTACCAGTAGAGAAAAGAGTTCCTGTCATTGTCAAAGAACCCGTCCACGTACCAGTCGAGAAAAAGGTCCCAGTCTACGTTCAAGTACCAGTAGAGAAAAGAGTTCCTGTCATTGTCAAAGAACCCGTCCACGTACCAGTCGAGAAAAAGGTCCCAGTCTACGTTCAAGTACCAGTAGAGAAAAGAGTTCCTGTCATTGTCAAAGAACCCGTCCACGTACCAGTCGAGAAAAAAGTCCCAGTCTACGTTCAAGTGCCAGTAGAGAAAAGAGTTCCTGTCATTGTCAAACAACCCGTCCACGTACCAGTTGAGAAAAAAGTCCCTGTCTACGTTCAAGTGCCAGTAGAGAAAAGAGTTCCTGTCATTGTCAAACAACCCGTCCACGTACCAGTTGAGAAAAAAGTCCCTGTCTACGTTCAAGTGCCAGTAGAGAAAAGAGTTCCTGTCATTGTCAAACAACCCGTCCACGTACCAGTTGAGAAAAAAGTCCCTGTCTACGTTCAAGTGCCAGTAGAAAAAAGAGTTCCTGTTATCGTCCAACAACCAATCGCCGTACCCATCGAGAGGCCTGTTGCTGTTCCCGTCCAATACTCTAAGCCCGTATTTGTCAAAAAAGATCTTCCATGCAAACATCATAATATCTTTTAAAAAACCATAGGCAGGTAAACTGAATTCGATGCGGATTGTTTCATTGTAAATATCATGAATAAATTAATTTTTTTATTGTTTCTTGAATGCCTTATTTTTGGTAAGTCTTATGTACGCCCATCTTATTGAGGAAGTCCACCAAACGAAGGTGAAATGTATCTAATCAAAAAAAAAAAAAAAAAGTCATTCCATAACGTACAATACTCGCCTATTCGTTTCTATTACAAAAATTTGCCATTTTAGGTTATTATTTAATACAATTAGAAAAATTTTAATGCAAAATCCTCGTCTATAATTATCTATACTTAAGGTCACCAATTCCATTCAACGCAGGCTCGCATCATCTGAATTCAAATCAGATTGTATTTTCAGGTAAAGTAATAATCGACTAGAAGATTTTAAAGTCAAAAAGTAGCCTCATGATAAAACAATGGTGAGAGACTCTTCGTATAGGCACCTATGAGAAAATATCAACCTACTTTTTCGGTATCGCGAATAATAGCAAAGTTATCATTTTCATGTCAACGTTTCTCCAGTCAATAATCACATCCGAAATATGCCCAATTTACACAAAAAATCCGCAACTTTTATAAATTTTTAATAAATCCTCTTATTTGCATGCCTAATACACGTAAACATTGAGCACCTATTACCTATACTATACTGACGATACGTAAGAATGAGCAAAAGTAATGACCTAGTTTGCATCGTTTTAATCATCAATGTAAAAAATAACATATAAAAAAAGCAATATTTCACGGATCGCGTTGCCTCTGCGCAAGTGAAGTGCAAAGCTGAAAAAAAAATCGTGTGCAGTTAAAATATCTTATTTAGAATCTAACCTGGATGACATAATGTCAAGTATTGTAACCCTAGTTAATACGTACAATGTGCATTATTACAACGAGCATTGTACGAAACGTTATTTCAACACTCGAACACGCATAGGGGTTCTCATATGTGTAGGTACTTCTTAAGGGGAGACTGCATACGGTAAACATACACGCTATAGGTAATATACAAAAGTAGGTCTCAAATTATAGTACCTAGTGTGCAAACAAAATCACTGCGTACATATTAGTCGATATCATAAAAAAGAAAACAATTCAAAAGAGTGCGGCTATAATACTGGTCACGAGTTGGCAGACCGACGGGCAAGTACCTTACAGTAGATTATAGAGTAGACCTACCACGTTTGTGAACTTAAAAGTTACACCAAAGGTAGGTAATGTCTTCCACTTTCAATTGTTAAAACACTTTGAAGAAAAACCACCGCCTTGAACTCAGTTTTCAATAGAGAATAAAAATTTTCCTGCGCTGGCAATTTTTTGGAACCGATTTTTACCACTCTTACCCCAAAATATCAACCTTGATGTGAACAAATTTTGGATCCTTAGCGCAATTATTTCCGGGTGTGTGCGGGGCGGGGGAGGGGGTAAATCGCCTTTATATAATCATTGCGACAGTAGAATTATTTCTCAGAAAACGTTTTATTTATCCATAAATGTACCATGGGTGGAACATTGTCTAAAAAATGAAAACTGATCATTCATCGTATTGAGCCCGTACAGATATGTTACATTTTCCACGGCGTCTCGTGGGATGTACGGCGTTCACGGGCCTATATTTTTCACGTATTTGTAAAAAATACGAAAACACATAAAAATGCTTCGATTTCGCTCAAACTCAAGTGAGTGGTTACTTATGAGTTAAGAATGCCTTAAAAAAAATTGTGACTCCCTGTGACTCCAAGGGATTGAGCCATGACTTCTCAAAACAGGGTGTTCTTCAAAAAAAAGGACTCAGCCCCCCCCCCCCGGAGTCGCAAGGAGTTGAAATGTTTTTTGAAGCATTTTCAACACATCAGTAATGATTTGACTATTTTTTGAATCCACTTCCCTTCAATTTGCAGAATGGAAAATTGAGAGGAAAACAGAATTTGGTCTTTTTTTATCAATTTGCGCATCTCGATAGTAAATTTTTCTCATTTTCAAAAATCAAACTGTGAAAAAAAATTCAAACTTTAAATTTGTTCATAATCTGTCAAGAAGATTGGCATACAGGTAGTAGATCAGTAATATTTTTTTGAATTTTATCGAAATTCTATTTTGAAATTTTTTGAAAAGTTTTTTACTGTTTGGCAATTTTTTTTTAATTCGAATTTTCAGTTTTTTTCTGTTTTTAGTTTTTTTCAAATAATTTTTTAAACTGAGAGTTCGCATATTTTACTGCGCACAACCAAAAATTAAAATTTTCTATAATTAAAAAAAAAATGCTTTGATAGGTACCAATTTTTTTTTCAAAATCACATTCAGTTGCTTAAAAATGTTAACTTTTCAACAAAAAAAAATCAATTATTAACGAGTAATTTGTTTGGTTTTCTACTTTCCAACAATTTTTGCCAATGTTGAAAAAATTTTTCAAATTTTATTTTAAAATTATTTTTATTTATTTATTTTTCCAATAAAAAATTTCATTTCTTCAAAACCGATTGAAAAAATTACTTTCAATTTGTAGGTATAATTTTTCAAAACACTCGAATCATTGACACAACAAACACACAAGCCAATCTAAATCGTACTTTTCAGCCTTCACCAGACGCTAGTGAACTTTCAAGGTACCACAGATCGACGATAACCTTGCCGAAAAAATGATCGCATTTCATAAAGAATTCCTATCACAACATTGTTTACAATCAATCCGTCGAGACAGGATATCGTCTGGTAGGTAGGTAAAGATGAACCCATGCTCATCAGACCAACTTAATTAACCACGCTCCTCCGAGCACCATTTGCATAACATTTATTCGGCGTATCACTCGTTCTCGTTTCGGTACAATATTGTCGAGACTGGAGAGCTTTTACGTACCTATACAATCCATAAGTGATCGCATATTACATAAATGCGAAAAATTTCGGTAAAAATGTAATTAAACTAGATTTTTTAGCAAGTTTGTTAAAAACCTAGACCACTGGACAGGTTGGTAACGAGTTGTAAATTATCATAATGGAATTTAAAAATCCATTACAAAAATTGGTCGAGTTTTTTTTTTTTGAGAAAGAGAAAAACAAATGTAGGATTATACGGTGGTTAGGTACTTTTTCGTGATAATACGATATTTCAGGACTCCGGCGATAGCATGACAACCTCGATGAGTTTATTTATGGCTCGAGATAAATTATTTCTCGCTAATCCATTAACGAGATCATCGTGTATGGAAAGTCGAATATTTTTACTAATTTCAAAAGTTCGATAAATTATAAAATGGCTTTAATTTATACGACGCGGCGTCTAAAAGACGATATTAAATTTTTAACGAAAAATGCTCACAAGTAGGTACCAATAGCTACGCGAATCTCAACTTTTTAATATGGTAATTTCGCCATCAGGTTGAACATATGTATGTACCTGAACTACGAAAACAATCCACGAAATTAACACAAACCTATTTTTAATTTTCGAGCCCACGTGGAAAAAGTATTCACCAAATTTCACTACCTCTTCGCAACGTACTTGAAATAAAAAAATCCTAAAGTATACAACGAGCACAAAAAATACACCGCAAGCTTAGCTCATACTTTGTAGTTTTTAATTGAACGTAAAGACTGGCTGGATTTTTACCATAATCAGCATAATGCAATTGAGGCAATACGAGTAATGGTAAGATTACACAACGCTTCCAGAGTGTGGGACAAGTATCGGGCGAATTGCGTGCATGCATCATTGTTGTCCGTCCTCTTCGTTAATTTCTTACCCGAAGAAAAGCCCCGGCCATCAGTGAGGTAGGTATATCTTATTAGGAAATAATATATTATATACGCATTAATTACGTACATAGCCAATTTTCCCCCTACTCAAAAAATCTGCTCCGTTCTTTTACCCTACTCGCAGGGTCAATATATAAACAAAACTTTGCAAGTACATCTTAATCTAGTCCATTTATTCAAGACGTTTCATTGTTTCGCATTTTCAGTGTATTGTTTTAAACGTGTAAGAAAAATGCAACTCAAGGTACGCGAATGACTTTTTTTATTTACATATTTTTTGTGGTGTTGTGCTTTGGATATAAGTTTTTCAGTTTTGCGGGAACATTACACTTACCTACTTTATGCGTGATTACGTAACGTATTGAATTAATTTTTTTTTTCTACCTCAGTTTCTACTTTTTCATAAACTTGGTGGAAATTTCTTGATAGAAAATATGTTCTAACATGTTTCCTTGAATAAAATTTATACATGTAAATGTTAAACTGCTCGGCGCAAACACTTCATCAAAGGTTATCGTGAAAGTCGAATAAGTGATTTTTTTCCAAATTCCATACATCTAGGTACACATGCCGGATCGTTTCGCAATACCTACCTACTTGTAAAAATTCCATACATAATTACCACCACTACTAAGTATACCTACTCGTGTGTATTTCTTAATTTAATTAAAAATACTTTTTTTTTCGCGATAAAAATTATGTAAAAATACGACGACAATAAAAATATAATATCTAGAAATAGGGCCGACATAGAAACGAGAGCGCGAGTAGTTTGGAATACATTATCGTCAAAAAACTAGATATTTTTCCAGTTTTTTATTATTGTAGTGTTTTAATTCGTCTCAAATGATAATTTCTTCCCTCCTTATTTTGAAAATGAAAACAAGTCCAAGGGTATAGATGCTTTTTTTCAAGTTTTTCGTGGTACGTTTAGAACTTCCTTTCCCAAAACGTATTACATAGCCGATTTAAGCTCATACGTATGTGATTTGATTACACGAATATCTAGATCAAGTCCTAAAAGAAGTTTAAACCAATCAGAGTAGGTACAAGAAGTTTGCGAAAAGAAATTTGAATAAAATAACCATTTCGAGATAGGTAATTAAGGTGAGTTTTTTTTTTTTTAATTTCAAGTTGGAATTGAGATTGGCAAAAAAATCACTACTTTCATAAACTTATCGAATGGCATACAAGGTATGTGCAATGTAATACGTATGTACATAGCTAATTAGACGAAGGACGTTGAAATTCGGTCAAATATGCCAAAATTGTCATTTTTCCTCACTCGCCTTGATATAAAAATAAAAATGTACATTTATAAAAGAATTTATCGATTCGCGATACCTAAGTGAATTTCGTCAAGTAGATGATCTGATTTTTATCTATAAATAAACGTAGGTATCGCAGTTTATCGTTTTTATTTTTTTAAATAATTAATTCGGTATTTAATCGAATAGAAGAGAGGTTACGCAATTCACATTCTTTTTCATTTTGTAAAAAGATGCTCATTTTAGGTAGGTATCAAGTAGCAGATGTGTAATTTACGTACCTCCACCTATTACACAAGAACCCGCTTGAATCATTTTATTTTTGACTTCGTTTTTTTTTTAATGAACGTGTTTCAATTTTCAATTTTAGAAATATTCATGCATTTTGAATATAAATTAAAGGTCATCCATGGAATCATCTCAATGAGCTGATTCATTATTCTTATTAAAATTTTTTTACAGGAAAACTTGCAATTTTTTAAACAAAATTATCTAATTTCTATTAAAATTTCAAATCGAAGTAGAATTTTTTTCAAGTTAATGAGGGGAAAGGGTAATACTTCTACTACTGTCCTCACACTTGATATTTTTATGCAAGGAAGTTGTATAATATTACGCCTGAAAAAGTTTCAGAAGTGCAGCCACTACTTTTTTCGCAGAAAATAAGCCATTTAGTCTGAATTAGGTGTACCGAAGACGTTTTAAGACCTTGAGACTAATACAGCGTTGCCAAAATAAAATATGAAAACATGACCACTTTAAATTTAAGCAATGAAAAAAAAGAAAACAAATGCCATAAACAAATAAAAAATAAAAATCTTATTAATGAACTAAAATGAAAGATTTTCCGAAACGAAAAAAAAATATATAAAATTTTATTAATGAAACAATAAAAAAACAAAACACCAAAATGTGGAAATCTTTAAAAATTTCATCTAAACCTAACTCTCCCCCTCCCCTCCAAGAACCAACTAAACTCAAATATCCAGAAATTGACAAATTTTGAAAAAGTCGCAATTTTCACAAAATTGGCCAATAAAGAACTTTCAAATCCAGAGAAATTTACAAGACTAGTACAATGGTACATAGGTGGCGTTTTTACAATTTTTTCTCCAAATTTTTCAATTTTGCTACCAAACTAAGCATCTTATTGCAAAAATGAATACGACCAAAGTTATAGAAAATTAAATTTCTTTTCCCCAATAATCAGTCAAAATTTTTCTAGGATGCATATTTTGTTAGTTATTTGTGAAAAACCACTATCGATAATCGCCTCGATATATTGAATTTTTTACGTGAATTCAATCATATACCTACATACATGATGACCAGTAAGTCTTGTCCACTACCTCTCGGGACCTAAGAGAGATAGAAAGATGGTTGAAACGGCATTGTCTCACTAGCGACGAGTACATCGAAGATCGGTGATCAAATTTTCGACTTTTCATACAGGGTGTCCACAGCATAAGAAACCGGTTGGGGATAAAAAATGGGGGTTCGGGTTTTTTCATGAAATCAACTCTAGACACTGAGGCGAAT
>FIZT01034461.1:0-10030 GCA_900065295.1 Paracoccus marginatus
CTGGCATATTGTAGCACTAGCATCAAAAAGTGGCCCAAAAACAGGCCAGAATGTGTTAGCACCTAATTGTCGATAGGGAATTTCGAAAGTTCTGTTCGATGAGCTTGGGGGTAATTCGGCCATTAATTAATTCTTTCATTAATACATTTTTTTTCCAAAATATTTTCGAAGACATCAAATGAAATTTTTATTAATTTTTAATTTCATGTGAAAATATTATATTTTTTGTTCTTAACGATTTTTACAGCGAAATTACCAAGATTTACTAGATGCAGTCTGACTGCCTGAGTTGATAAAAAAAAAAGTTCGTGAAAGGAAACTTTCTCGGAATCAGACTAATTTGTAAGACGTAGGTCTAGGTATTTTCAATTTTAGTCAACTGTATTGTAGCTTTGATTTGCAACCTCGTCATCATAAACAAATTAGATACATGTTTCTCATTATAACTAAATTTTCAGCTTAATCCTAATGGCAATTTTCACACCCTATGCTTGAATGAACTTTCGTAATCCATTGAAAACAGTCGAAAAAATGACACAACACACGCAGGGTAAGTAAACTTGAAAACTAGAAAATTATTCATAGTTGCTTCACTCAACATGTAAACTTAATATTAATACTTACTTACTAATAAAATAAATTGTAGGTATAGTAGGTATGAGTTATTTAGTTAATGTTGTACACAAAGCGCTTAAGCATGCTGACATTAAAAGCAACCTTGTAAATTTATGCTTTATCAAAGTTTAACTACAGTCTAACTATACTACATTAATGGTTTCACTCCGTATAATATTTTTACCATTTCATGTTTGCGGCTATTCGAGATTAAGTAGGTACGTAAATTGGAAATAATTTCACTACGATTTCGTCAAGTATAATTCAACTTTTTTACTCTACACAGCTTTTTGAAAAAAAGTTCTTTCGCGATTTTCATTGACGAGAAAAAAGTAGGTACAATACAAATAAATACCTAAATAACGTCAGCCTATTCGAAAGGATTATCTTACCAAAAAAGGCGCGCGTAACTTTTCAATAAAAAATTCAAATTCGTTAGTTGATAAGCTTAAATTAATTTCAAAATGGAGTTAAATCGATTGTAATAATTTTGAAAGAAGGTAAAATACCTACATCGAAGATAGCTAGGTTACTGTCATGAATTATTCAGCAGCTGAGTTGGGAAAAAGTATTTTTAATTTTATACATTTAATCTAAGTTGTCTACTGAAACAAATTCGTGAAACTTTATTATTACCATTTTATATTCTAAATATCGAAGCAAAGTGAATTTATTTAAATTTCTTGATATTTATAGGTTTTCCTTTCTCATTCTACAATGGAAACAGACGAACGGTATTATTTATACTCAAGACCATCTCAATTTTATTTGAAAATTGTTTTAAAGTATTATGCAATATATCCAGTCCAGTATCCACTAATAAGCAATGCAATGTACAAAAGTTGTGAATTTTTTCTTCCAAATATGAAACGAATTGTAGGAGATACGGTAGCGAGAGAAAATCTTCCATCATAAATTATTACATAACTTAATTACTAATTTACCAAGGAAATTTATACCGAGTGTCGAACGTCAACAGGTAGGTAAGCAGCTGTTAAAATGACAAAGAAAACATTAATCTTAGGGGTAAAAATGCTGCAAATCTATTCCGTTCGTAATTTATACTACTGCTAACACAATATAAATCCTGCGTATATTGCTATTTCCCCTGATTTAAATTCAGGTTCTAAATCGAATTTCATATTTTTGATATTTACGAGCATTAGTAAATCGTTGAGAATAATTTTTCAGGCACAGAATTATATTATTCAAACATCTGTATTGTTATACGGTGGCAATTTATTTCACGACCCTCAACATTTCATCGACCATAAATTTGGTCGTTCGCTTTTAATTTGCGTTCGTAGTTTAGAGCAAGCTTAAATACAACTATCATCAGATAGAACAACAGAACGAGGTGATAAATAACATTTGAATAGATCCCGATCGGGAAATATTAAAAGCAAATGATTATGAGCTCGCTTGTTCGCTGGTTCCATACTTAATGTCTTTCTCTAATAGCTCTATCACGTTACACATGATTTTATTTTTTCAAAGTCGCTGAAGTTGAAAATTTCTTTTAGAAAAGCGCAACAGGTTTAAAGGCGTTGAAATAATAGAAATACGTACATGTAGGTATGTATACACAGGTACCACACACCATTTTTCATTTTTTCTGCTGAGTCAGTCGGCCCTGGCTGAGTCATACTGGAATCATTTTCAATAAGTCGATCTCGTACAATAACCGCTATTCCGAATGAAACCTAAATATAGTTTGTAGTCATTCATTTCATCAAAATCATCACAAGAACCCAACTGAACTCGAGACAAATAAAATTACTTCCGTTCAACGCCATACGAAAAATTTACCAAAGAATTTGAGAACATTTTACGCACATTTTACTTTCACGATGGATGATATGTTACGTTCATTGAAGACGAAAAATTCGCAATTTACCACAATCATAGGTATTAGGTAAGTGCATATTATCCACAGATACTTATGCATGAAAACGTATAGTGTTCGTAAGATACCAAATAGCAGAACAGCAGTTGGAATTTTGAACAAAAATAGTAGGTATATGTTTCACTACACTCGAACATACAAATTCCAATTCAAAAATTTAGAAACTTATAGGTAGGTAGGTGTAAAGCAAATTACAAATATCTACCAATGATCGAAAGCGTGTCGTGGAAACCTTATCTAATACACTCCACGTCCACAAGTCTTTCCTCTTTCGCTTTCACGCATTTCATGACGCGTTTTTGAAAAAAATAAATGTACTTACCAATATTATCACTTCCCATTGCAATAAATTGAAGCACTATGACTTTACTATATTGGCAACTCCGTCCGAAGATGAAACTTTCACTCAATTCGTCGTCCAAACTAATCCATAATAAACTTGACCATTGAACCATCATCGAGCATGCATCAATCAAGGGTCAAATTGAAATAATTTCTGTCACTGATGTGGAATTAATTAATAGTAATTATCGTTGAACTGCAAATTGAATTCCGGCCATTTCCGGCACTTCGTTCACCTTCACTAACCTTCACACATTACAAATAAGTACAAACCACAATTGATTGACAAGAAATGAAAAATATGGCGAAAAAGGAAAATGAGATATTCAGTTTTCGGATGGTTTTCGGGGTAATTGGTAATTTCGATGATAGTTTTTCTTCTCCTTCCTAGATGGCGCCTTTCAGTTATCGTTCTCATGCTCCGGGCTGGAATACAAAAAA
Source organism: Paracoccus marginatus (assembly GCA_900065295.1). Lineage (NCBI taxonomy): Eukaryota > Metazoa > Arthropoda > Insecta > Hemiptera > Pseudococcidae > Paracoccus > Paracoccus marginatus. Next base: position 3,305 of record FIZT01034461.1, read on the forward strand.
TTAAACAAATGTAAATTTTGCAAAATTGAAGTCAGTGTTTCTAACATGACGTTGATGCGGTTGATGTAAAATTTGAAAGAAAATCATCTATGTTATAAGTTGTTTCTGCCGGTTTCATTCAATAACTGAAAAAAATGACTGATTCGACGTTGAAGAAGCAGGATTTATCTAATCTGGTTTGTAATTTTTCTAATACAATGACGTAAGTTTTTCTGTAGGTGTATGTTATCGCAATAAAAAATTATTCATTAGGCCTGTATATGGTTTAAAAATATTTTTAAGCCAAGTAATTTGATAGCTGATTTTGCGTCATGTTTTCATACTTATAATCGGATCTACTGTGATTCATTTTTGCAGGATGTCACCAAGCTGAGCGCGTCATCCCCCGAAGTCATCAGCCGACAAGCAACTATAAATATAGGTTGGTTACTCGTCTTCAGAAAATCAAGAGTGAGTACTTCGTTGGTTAATGTGAAACATTTTCTGTTTAGGAACGATTGGACATGTAGCTCACGGAAAATCAACCGTCGTGAAGGCCATTTCAGGAGTTCAAACTGTTCGATTTAAAAACGAACTTGAAAGAAATATCACCATCAAATTGGGTAATTCTGTCACTCTTGTATGAGAAGGATGATGTGTTCTATGAATTTACATTTTAGCGCTGTTTAGGATATGCGAATGCCAAAATATATAAATGTGATAACGAGAAGTGCCCTCGACCTACGTGTTATATTAGCGGAGGCTCGTCTAAAGACGATTCTTTCCCTTGTACCAGACCAAATTGTACTGGACGTTTTCATTTAGTCCGCCATGTGTCCTTTGTGGATTGCCCTGGTCACGATATTCTTATGGCTACTATGTTGAACGGTGCTGCCGTTATGGACGCTGCTCTTCTACTGATTGGTATGAAACGTAGTATTGTTCTAAGATAATTATATTCGCAGAATGTTGTCAAATTTGTAAAACTTTAGCTGGTAACGAATCATGCCCTCAACCCCAGACTTCGGAACATCTTGCTGCTATAGAGATTATGAAACTGAAACATATTATCATGCTACAAAATAAAATCGACCTGGTGAAGGAAAGCCAGGCCAAGGAACAACATGAACAAATATTGAAATTTGTACAAGGTATTCCATATTCATGTTCTATTAAGCAACAACTTATTCAATGATATATCGATGATAACTTGAACGCTTATAATTCTCAGGAACTGTTGCTGATGGTGCTCCTGTTATTCCTATTTCTGCGCAACTTAAATACAATATCGAAGTTTTGTGTGAATACATCACCAAAAAAATCCCCATACCACAGCGTGATTTCACCTCGGCTCCGCGTCTAATTGTAATCAGATCTTTCGATGTCAATAAACCAGGATGCGAAGTAGATGATTTAAAAGGAGGAGTTGCAGGAGGAAGTATATTGAGAGGTGTATTGAAAGTATGTTTTATAGATACATTTTTGAAAAATATTAAATTACAAATACTGGCAGGTAGTAAAACGATGAAATTATTCATTTTTTAGGTTGGTATGGAAATCGAAGTAAGGCCAGGATTGGTTTCTAAGGACAGTGAAGGAAAATTGACGTGCAAACCTATATTTTCGAAAATAGTTTCCCTTTTCGCTGAACAAAATTCTCTAGAATTTGCAGTCCCGGGTGGTTTAATAGGTGAACACAAATACGAAAATTATCCTAAAACTTTGTATAAAATTACTAATGCAAAAATTTATTTTTCTCTGTTCGTGTGCTTAGGAGTTGGTACTAAAATCGAACCCACGTTATGTCGAGCTGATCGGTTAGTTGGTCATGTACTGGGAGCCGTTGGTACTTTACCCGATATTTTTATTGAATTGGAAATATCGTATTACTTACTGAAGCGATTGCTAGGTGTTAGAATGGAAGGAGAAAAAAAAGGAGCTAAAGTAAGTATGACTTCATAATTGTGACAACGTACGCTATGCACTTTTCAATAATACCACTTTCGTTAAAGGTGCAAAAGCTATCGAAAAATGAAGTACTTCTAGTTAATATAGGGTCATTATCTACTGGCGGTCGGGTGATAGCTGCTAGAGCGGATATGGCCAAAATCAGTTTAACAAACCCCGTTTGTACAGAAATCGGAGAAAAAATTGCTCTTAGCCGAAGAGTGGATAAACATTGGAGGTGGCAATTTAAATTCATCAATATTTGCCTGGTATGAATTTCTATTTTTAAACGGCGCTTTTTCGTTTGTTGCAGATTAATCGGATGGGGTGAAATTCGTCGGGGGGAGACGATAGAGCCAATATCGTAGCGAGTTTTCAGTTACATTATTTGTTTGATTTTTATCGTAAGTTTTCTATTCTTTGTTTATTCTTCCTGAATAAACAAGTAAATAAATTATTAAAAAATAAAATTCTCACGTTTTTATTTCAGTAGAAAATAAATTCAAATTCATTCTCAAATAAAGCGTATAATTTACAATTTAAAATAAATCTATATTTCTTTTCGTTACAGACAAAAAATTTTACGGTAATTGTTGAACAAATAAATACCTAAGCACATTTAACAATATTCAGTTATCTACAGATGCATAATTTACACAGCACTTTTCAAAATGTCAGTATATTTTTTAAATTTACTAGCAGTGCTCATATCAACGTATCTATCACCGATACTGACGATCATTCCACCTAAAATAGCCGGATCGGTTTTATAATTTAATATTAGCTTTTCTCCTTTTTTGGCGAATTTTTGTAGAACTGCTTGTAACTCCTGTTTGGTAGAATCATCAATAGGCTAAAAAGATAACAGCGATATGAGAAAATTTTTTTTACATTTTTTACATTCAATCAATATTCTGCTTCCTTACCTTGGCAACAGTAACTTCGACTAATAAATCTCCACGATGAGCGGACATTACTTGTTTGAAAAGGTTTGCGAAATTTGCGAAATTTTTCAAACGACCATTCTCAGCAAGTAAAGCTATAAACATTGCTCATTTAGTTTCAAAACGTCGTCCTCGAAGCCGTTATCAACTTACCAAGAAAATTAGATGATGGTTCAGATAACGATAATTTGCTAGATACATCTTTAACCGCAGCAACTTTCAAGTTCTTGGGAATCACAGGATTGAGAACGAATTCTTGAAAACGCTGATCCGAGTTCAGAGTACTCTAAAACAAAAATAATGAATGTGAATCATCACATACTTCTTTAGGAACAAGGAATTCAATCTATTAAGTCTACAGCAAGATGTCAGCAACGGTGAAATAGTGACACTTCAAGAAGGAAAATGGACACTTTGGTAGATGCTATTTATATTGCATTCCGTATCAAGGTGTAAAAATAAATTGATTACAACTCATGAACGAATTGGAATGCTTATTAACGAAATCATTCGATGAAATGTGTTTGCGAGGTGAAATAATGATAATTTAACAACAAATACCATTTTGGTAACCGCTTTCTCTATAGCACCTCCGCAAGACGAAAACATGAAAATAAGATGTTTTCAACTATTCACAGTGATGCGGCGTAGAAAAGTTAATAAATAGTGTTGATACAGTGCCATGATAGTTCAACTATTACCAAATTGACTATTTTGATATACGTACAGCTTTTATTTAGCATTATTTCTATTAACATCCGCACAAATTCGTGCGCAAGTTATTCTCCAAATGCATGAAATGATATAAATGTAATACTTAATACATACGGAAACTTTTTCGATGTCTTTTTCTACAGCTTCTATTTGCTTCAGTTTTACGGCCGCTGAGTACAAAGCCATAATATATCTGCCCTCAATACCGAAAAGTTGTAGTGGAGCCTAGAAACATGCGAATTGTAAAAATGAAATTTAAACACACTCATCGGCAACCGGCAATACATACTTTAACCAATTGATTAGAAGCTGAAGACGAGGAGAATTTTCTCATGTTCTGCAACAATATGAAGGCGTAATGAATACTCATCTATCATAACAAAACTACAACGAAAGGTTGGAATGCAGACTTTATGAATAAAGATGTTAACTCACCATGAGACTTAAGGCCTTAATTGATGCCATTTTGAGAGGTGATTATTAAACAAAATATATTAACCACCCCTGATTTTAAGTAAGAAAAACACAATTATCTGTCACTACTAACTACTCACCACGCAAAAAAGGTCACCATCTCTTCTGACGGTCGAAAATCGTAAACCCTAACCCAAACCTTGCAGATAAAGACGGGAGCGATTCTCAACTATCGATCGTGTCCGTCGAGCTACAAACAGCACCATCTGTGGAAAGTAATGAGAAATGCTGCAGGAAAAACAAGCCAATGCCTGCGCGCCAGAGTTACGTTTTTTTTTAAACATTATAATATAGCCTAAGGTTCATGTTTATACTCACCATGCAATGCTGTATTGAGAATAATATCCTAATACCTTTGATTATTAAGTAATATTTAATGTTGTACGTAAAACGAGATGTCTGTAATATGGTACGTAAAACGAGATGTCTGTCTGTCTGAGCTAAGGTAGCTATAAGCAAGTTTTAGTGTATTAAATTTCATTTTTGTTATGTCCGCGAACCAGTCTTTAGCTATCGATTGTTGATCATTTTGACGAAATACTACTTAAAATTTCAATGAAATGAACACATTGTCTAAAACGATATTTTTTATTAAATTTAAAATAGAACAGGGCAGAATAATAATTGTTCTTGGGTGAGTTTTGCCCTGACTCTTACTACAAAATACGGAGCCATTGAAAAAAATAAAATTCAGAAAATAATTACAAATGCGAATATTTACATTCAAGACTATTTTTCTTAAGCCGTATTTACGTCTAGCTTACGAATACGGCTATACGTACTTAAAAATGCGGTTTAAGTTCAATAATTTGACTAAAGCCTGGGACATCTACATCAGGTTTCGTTTTCTTCACCTGTAAATCGTAATTCGTTACAATCGAATTTTCAACCGATGTTTTACGTTTCATGGCTCGAATGGTTTTATCATAACGTATTTTTAGTTCTGAAGCAGGTAAATTACCGCCTTCGTGTGAAATTACATGTCGCGTTTCACGCATACTCTCGTTAAACACGTCGAAGACCTCCTGGGTAGGTGCTGGCCAGGCATTTTCCAGATCAGCTTCAGTGATCACGCCGTCTTCAAGTACTGGCTTCGGTAGTGTCATATGTGGTTGCAGCCGTTTGAGCGGTTTCCTAGGCGATAAAGCGGTCTTTCTGCCCTCATAAGCGTTTATAATTGAGCACGCAGCTTCACCAATAATTAAGTACCCTTTATCAATCATCAAATAGTCGAAGTCATCCTACAAAATAAACAATAAATTAATACATCAAATGTTTTCAATTGAAGACATGAAAAATTTAATCAATGCAAGTAAGATTATTTACTTACTCTTAGTTCCAAATAGTTCTTTTCCAACTCGGAATTTTTTTTTTTTAACGCAATTATATCAGAGGTAATATCAAGAGGGCCTGCGTAGATTTTTTTCTCCGGATCGGTCTATAAAAAATAACCGAAGATGATGAAACGCGGAAATATATAATATGTACAAATAAAGTTGAACGTAAATGAAGAAAATAATTTACCAAATTCTTAACACCATCAGTGATGATGAGGAACGTCCACTTATCTAACATTTCGAAAAATTCTTCGTCGCATACATCGGTTAACTTAGAATCGTCTAAATGAACTGTAATCGTCGATGTGATTTTGTACATCTCCGATGCTACAAAAATACATACACCTTATATTAATATTCAAGATGAAGACCTGCAATAAAGTACATGAAAGTACACTTACATTTCTTTTTCAGTTCTTGTAAAGAAGATGCAACGATTCCCTTGGTTTCGGATTTCCATGTAACTTTGAAAGGTTTACCTTTGGCCATTCTTTACTGAGTGTACCTGTTATGACAACACTAATGAAGTTCACTTAATTTACGGAACAATGATTTGTAACGGATTATAAAATGTCAAAGTACATAAGTTGAAATTTTATTAGCTAATTATGTCTCTGAATCTCCGAAAGTAACAATAACAATAACAATTCTCCGAAAGTAATCTCCGAAAGTAACAATCTCCGAAAGTAACAATCTCCGAAAGTAACAATGTCTTCGAAATAACATTTTTTTGGACATCTAGGACATCTATACGCGACTGTTTGGTCGACGTTTTTCTCTTTCATTAGGTAGGTTGCGTCGATGACGTCATCGTGTGCATTCGCCTACCACATACCTGATTCCAATGGAATGGAAAATGGAAAATGATTTTTTTTTTAAATAATAAATAATGAAATTGAATTAACTAATTGAAAATAATGAACTTTTCAAATTAATGTTGTTGGCTGAAGAATCTTCAAGAAAAAGGAAACAACACGAAACCACTCTATTCATTTTTTTCTTATTTTTTTTCCTCAATTCAATAATTATTGAAGTCAGTTGTCAGGTAATCCCCGCGACCCCACCAACAGCAATTACAACTTTTTTTTTAAATACCTATAAAAATTTGTTGATCACGTCGATTACAAATTTGAAATTATTGAAAATTAAAATTGTTCTATACTTATTTCAAATGATTGGATCAATAACGGATTGGATCAATACCTGCTAGGATCAATGCATTTCAGTTTCACTATTTTTTATCTTCTATATATATTAAAAGATTTTGTTGAAAATCCTATTGACAATCGGCCAGCCTCTCCTACTGAACCGATTTTGATGATTTTTTTTTT
>FIZT01034464.1:0-12197 GCA_900065295.1 Paracoccus marginatus
GGGGGGGGTTAGAATTTAGTCAGGGGCCTGAAATTTTTACCACGTTATTTTGACGCCATTTGGCATCTTTTTTTCACTCCCCCTCCCCAGTTTTCCAAAAAAAGTCAAAATCAGGGCACCCTATTGCATATGCATACCCTTGAATAAGACCCTTGAATAAGTAGGTATATATCTACGGTGCATAATTGCATAATGATGCATACGTGGCCGATGGCGTTATTAAAAAAATATACAGAACTTTGTGAAATGTCTTAAATAACCTCGCACGTATACGTAATGTACGTAGGTATAGGTTGAGCAGTACATAGGGCTGAAAAATTATACACGGTCGTCACGCTATCGCATCGTTGAAAAAGTACCTAATACCTTCTGCTGGCCGCCTTATAGTACAGTTTACCTTTACCTTTTGCCCTCACGAAGACGCATCCGGCAGACGGGGCGATGCGGTAAATGTGCAATTTTTCATCGGTACATCGGTAATTTTTCTCGAAAACGGATTGTCCTATATTAACGCGGCTCCGCTCCGCAGCTACAGAGTGGTGGGTGGGATGGCGCGGCGGTGGCCCATCATGCGGCCATCTAATTCGCTTCTGGCGTGCCGGCTCCGCTGCCTTGTTTTAATATTCGTGATCTGCGTTGAAATATGAATAATAAAAGTCAGCGCAGGGTGAAAATTTCGCGTGAAATAAGTATCATCGCCATCGCGGCCGTGTAAGGTTACCTATATACATATTACGATAACGTGAACATTGGCGTGTCTTCGATTCACCTTTAGTATGCCAGTCGGCTAATATACTCGTATCTTTTTCGCAGGTACAATAATGATCGCTGTTTATACAATACGAAATTACAAATCCGTTTGTCGGGGGTCGGGGCCGTTGGCGCTGAGCGTCGCGTCGCATCGTGCTCCGTCATTATTGTACGCGAGCTCGTAAGTCGTAATTCAAATTGAAAATCATCCAACGCGCACCCTGTATAATGTGTAGGGTGAAATTCCACGCTCTGTGTCGTAAATTTCTCGAACAACGACGACGACGCGACGTACATAGGTACGTCCGCAACGGTGTTCTATAAAATACGAATATATCTAAGTAGAAATTCGTATGCGCTCGTTTAAACCGCCTAACACGGAATTTTTCTCATGCGCCTTTACCTGCCTAGTGCCTACCATTGCTATTTATGTATCTACTTACATAAAATCGCTAGTTATGCCGCGTGTACGTGCTCGTAATAACCTTTTTCTTGAGAATCGATAAGGTTACTTTGAAGTGAGCTGGTAAAATGAAAATAAAAAACCAAGTACGAAATAGGTAGCGAGTGCCAACGCTGCATAAATCACAAATACCGCGTGTACACTGTTCATGAAACTATATTTCCACCAACAACGTCTGTACAGGTAGGTATACGTTTGTACACTCGTACTTGTGTTTCTGCAAAGCCATACCTTACCCTATATCTATTAAAGTAAACAAATTTCTTATTCGAATGTTTGCTCGCCACAAGATACACGTCACGAATCGGTTGAAAAGGTTCTCTTCTGCACAAATTAAACGACTACAGATATACTCGTACGAGTACCTCGCCTATAGCCTAGCCATGTCGCATCCACCTCGCTCAACTCATTAATCATTTTCAATTCTTCACCACTACACTCGTTTTCAAACGAACGAAAAGCAACCCGGTGTTCGTTTTCATCCCATTTTATGCTCGTCGTCGTCGTGTGTTTTCTCACTTTTGTATCCCTTCGGCTGCGTAAGTTTGTAACGAAAGAATTTAATCTACGTATAGTCGAATCGATAATAGAATAATTAACCCGGTCTACCTAAAGCCCTACTCGTGCCAAAATTCAACATTTTCTACCTATACAAGGGCAGCGTTACCATAATTATGAAAAAAAAAAATACGTGCGAATAATTTTTCGTTTTATGCGAATAGGTACCTCTACCTACTATCTGACACCTGCCAATCAATAACAATTTTTTCGATTGAAAAAAAAAATTGTCATATGAAGTATCTCGTTGCAAAAGTGTTCACAGATAGACCATCAGAATAAGCGTAAAAAAATACAATTCCTGTAAGTGTGCGATACACTAAGGTGGTCCTTGGATAAAGTTATCAATTTTCCCTTTTTATCGAAATTTTAATTCATTCGAAACATAATTCAGAACTTTGAAATTTTAAAAATTGTGGCCTTTTTCAAAATTTTTGATTCGGCCTCTAATGAACTTCATGGACCCAAATGTTGGTCTTAAAAGCCGAATAAAATGATCTTCAGTATCATGGAGAATGGAAGCTTCGTAATGATGTATCATTTTGGCCGCGTCGAGGTATGTCGCGTTTCCCACCATCGCTGGTGGAAAGTGCCATAATTGTGTGCCTCTCGGAGATTGCCCTTCAGCTGGGGGGCAGATATGCATCGATCGAGGTGAAAAATCTATTGGTTGTTTTTCTCCTACAGTTGTACTGATCTAGAGGTACGACTTTCAGAAAATCTAAAAAATTTTGGATAGTGAAGGTCCACTCAGTCAGTTATTAGTAAGTTTTTGCTCAATGTTCAAAAAAGTTTTCAAAGTGTTTTCTTTTTTTTTTTTTTCTAAATTATTCTTTAATTTTCTCAAAACTTTAACATTTCTTAATTTTTTACAATTTTTTCTAATTTCTTGAACATTTTGGTGTGGCGAGAAGGTCGTTTTCTTCTGATGAAATTTTTCCAAAATAGTTGAAATTTTTGATGCAAGCAGAGTAAAAAAATTCACATACTTCTCCGTTGAAAACTATAAGTTTGAAAATTTTGAGGAAGAATTAAGTACACACTTAATTGTTTGAAAATGTTGGTAGTTTTCTGTCATCATTCTTTATTATTATTTTTTTTTTTTTAGAGAACTGCACAATCTGTGCAAAATAGCACGTTAAACAGACCCTAGTACTTTTCAATCTTATTCACTTATAAGACTTGTCGGCTTATCGTATTTTTTTCATCCAAATTAGACCCTTGTACACATGTACAGTGTACACTCATCAACCAAATACGAATAATGATTGATTGCCACTTTTTTCCCCAGTTCAAATTTCATTTTTCTTACCGGATACTTGGGCATATACTTGGCTATTTTGGAACGAGTTGATGGTTGTTATTTTTTTGTTTTTTTTTTTCATCGCACACTCGAGATCCGACGCGCGGACATCTTCATCTCGCGAATATTTAGTGAAAATTATACGCTGTTTTTTTTTTTTTTTTTTTTGTATTCGAGCTGCTTCGATTTTCAAAAGGAAGATTTATTATGTGGCTGGCACGTTTTCTTTTTATATACGTGTCCATGTGCAGCAGCCACAATTGGTGAGATTTTTGTAGGAAAAAATCTCATTAATTTTCCAAGTATAATGTTACGGTAGATTTTTTCCTTTATCTGCCTTTCTCTTTTTTCCTTTCTTTTTTTGCTGCATGATGAAGTTGTGGAAGGGGGCGAAAAGGGAGTATTTTCATGTATCGACCGATTCGAATTCCATCATTGACCCTCGTCCTAATTTTTACGTACAACTTAGTGAATGATGTTCTTTGAAGAATTCAAGTAAGTAGCAAACGTTACTTGATTTTTCAAATTTTTGAAAATTTTTGGCAATGTTCAATCCAAGTGCTGAATTGATTGGCATTTTGAATTTCAACAAAATAGCTCGTAAATTTGAAGGAAAAAATTGGAAATCGTTTTGTAATCTATAACTGACATTTGTGGTCAACTGAGACGACTTTTGAACCGATCTAACTAGAGCCCCCATCAAATGTTGAATTTTCCCAATAAGGTCTTAGTTGTCCAGAAAATCCAAGATGAAGAATGACAATGACGCATTAGAATGTGGTTTATTTGGTAGGTACCTAATTTTGAAAAGTCAGTCAAAGCTCAAAAAAGTCATCTCAGCAGCTTAAGTTTTGGTAGGTCACAAGGCGAGGGTAATAAGTGTTTTTTTGTCCGACTTCCGTTTCATTTCAATCACGGGCATGACTAGTTGCAGAGAGGTTCTCTTATTGTTAGCAAGCTTATTATTTTGTTTCGCTTGAAAATCGCAACCGATGAAAAAAAAGAACCCTGTCGTCGGAAAGTTTTTCCATAGAACGTGACGCGAGAGCAGGTTAAGTACGAATGTGAGAAATCGGCCAAACAATGAAATCGAAATCATAGGTACCTACATAATTTTCAATCGAAATTTCCGAAGCACACAGCACCGTCAGGTTATGCATGCCTACTATTATGGTTACACTTTTAGGTGTAACGGTGCGGTATTCACGCAGCTCGGAAAATAGCGAGGTGAATCATTTCTTGCTCGTTAAGCCCGATACGCCGTAAGGAGCGAAAAAGACGACGTTGTAGTCGGTATTCGCAAGTCCACGAGAGGTGGCCTCCGCTCGTCCCCTGCAGCGCAGCGTGCTTCCATCTGCGTTCACCGCTGTCTCCCAATGATATATTACGTTTTGCGTTTGACGAATCGCATTACCTACCGATGTTGTTGTTGATGTGGTACAGCTTTTGAGCTTTCATAAAGTTGCAGCCAGCCACCGGTGTGCGGCGACGAACAAGTTCTTTATACTCGTACGTTGTACCATGCGTACTTACGACGAAAACGCTAAAATCTTCAGCCTTTCAAATTCTCATTAAAAACAGAGAACGTGGTTTTTTGTCGATGCACGAAATGGCTGTCTCGGTCTCGTTTTTGCACCTTCGTTTTTCAAACCGTATTTGCATATTATTGCAGTCGTTTTTGCGATAATTTAATTTTTCTTTTCAAATGTTTGTATTTTTTTCTGTTACAGATACATCGATGAATTCGATAAACTTTATCACAACCGCAATATCAGATGATTTTCGACGCCGAAATATTCATAGGAATTTCCACTGAAAAAGTACACATGGTGAGTTGAGTATACCTATCGACCAAGTTTACTTCTCGCATGATGTGCTTATGAACACGTGTAACGTCTTATTTCGCGTATGGTTCAAATACGTAAATTATCCGGCACCTATTGTAAACATGGCGATAAATTGAAACGTTCGTCTCGATCGACCTACGAAAATGAAATCCCAGATTATAGGTGGGTCTACTCTACACTTGTAATAAAATTGTGAAAAAATAAACGAAGTGGAATTACCATTTTTGAGAACAAATTGTGGAAATGGCTTTTCTTTTTGGGTATTTTATGCACGCAAATACGTAGTTATTGTTTCAACATTTGGTAACGAGTTCCATCACCTTTCTCGAATATCGCTGTGTTAAATGATTTGGAACTTGGAACTAATAACGTTTCCATCTCGGGTAAAGGTTCTGGAGTAGTGAGCGGGTTATTTAGCCTCTGCGTGGTAGAACCATTTAAAATTTTTTGCGATTCGGGTTGTCTCGGTAGAATATGTATGATTTTCGAGCCCTAAAGCGCATGAGAGATTTTTCAGCTAAGACCCTGGCACTATAGAGCCTCGAAATATAAAAAAATGACTCAGTCCCTTGAATTCGCAGGGAGCTAAAAAAAATTTGGGGGAATTCTCGACTCATCAGCTACCACCTACCCGATTTCGATGACGTAAAATATCTACCTAAATAAAATCAAAATTTGATATCCAACGAGTAGGTGGAGAAATTTAAAAAAAAAAACGAAAAACTATAGGTATATATATTTCGAATAAAAATGTTAAAATTTCAACTTTAAACATTCATAAAATATCGATGAAAATTCGCAACTTTTAACTCGGCTTCGTATATTCGTGAATAATTGATCGTTTATTTTCTTCACCTAATAATATATGTACGGTTTCTCTTCGACTTGAAGTTTTTACTTTGACGATCCAGAAACTCTCGACTCTCGAGTCTTTTGCTTATTCATGCAACACGCAATAGGTTGCCGGCACGGTGCTTTGAAAGGCTGGCAAACGCAAGCATGATTTTGATTACGGAGAAATGAAAATGAGGAAGAGTGTTGAGAGAAAAAAGAAAATGACGTTACGAGCTTGTGCAGTAATTTACTCGTATCGTATGTACGTATACGTTCGGTTGTTTTTCGGCAAGCTGTTCTCTTCCTTGACTTTCTCTCCGTTTGTTTGCACCATTTCTCAACCCTTCAATCTAACTGTGGCTGACATTTGCCACGACTTATTTGTAATTTTTTTTCTTTTAATACACGTAGGTATCTACACGAGTATTATATTCTGAAAATGTCGAATGCATTCCATCGTCATTCTTCATTTATAAACAAAAAATAAGTAAGATGAATGGGTTTAATGAAAAGAAAAAATAGCACAATATTGGAATACGTACTGAAATATTCATTTTTGTAATATAAATATGTACTAGATACATCAGTACAATATACAATATACATCCATGTATAGTTCATAATAATTGAAAACTTTTAGGTAGGTATATCTTGGTAAACTTTTTTTTTTCAATCGAAATTGACTTTTTTTCAATGGCGATTCATCCTCCAGAAGCAATTTGTAGCTACTTAAATTAAACCGGTTATTATAATACTTTCTTTGGAAGACCATAGAATGAAATTAATTCGAATGGAAAAAAATCTTTTTAAATTTCACTTTTCTCGCCCACAAGATAGATATATACCTAGTTCATCTTTTCAAAAAAAAAAAAAAGTCACCAACGATCCGCCCTCGTGAAAAAGAATTAAATCCCCGGTTGAATTTTTTTTACAGAGAAAATGATGACAGATTTGCAAACATTGGTAAAACGTTTAAAACGAAAATCCCTTTTTAAAAATGACTACACCCACTCCCACGTATACCACATTTCAATTTCCAAGTCCAACAAAAATATCCCCAAAGTTGGCTTAATATTACCCTGTTTAATAAACGTCGCGCCATTCGATGAACGTCCTACGCGTCTTTTGTACATAATTAAATCTACGAATACTTTAAGCCATACTTACGTAAGTATCAAAAATAGAAAAACCAACATTTTTCAAAACCAACGGTGAACGGCGAGCTGAAAACGAAATTTATTGTACGCTTCGTAGGGTTTGCCTCCCCCTCTACCAGTTTTTAGAATAGAGATGCTGCTTCGTGGCTTATTTAAGAATTAAAATTACTCGGTCGGTAAAATTAACCACGTTATAAAAACCTTCTTTTTTTTTTTTGTGAATAAGTATAACGAGTTCTGGTGAAAAATCATTGGTACGGAAAGTAGAGTAGCCTACTCGAAAATCAAATCTTGTAGGCGGAGTGAGTTTTTTCTCCGCTGAAATTAGTATTTAAATGTACCGTGACTTTTTATCAAAAGCTAATCTAACAAATGGAAAAATGGCGAGAGCCGAATACCATAGTCTCTATAACATAATGTTTCCTAATTTGTAATTCAATTTTGAAAACTGATTTTCGGCAACTTAGCCTCCTTCCCCTTTACTTACTCTATCCATATGTGGTAGTATGTGCCCACTCCGAGCAACAGCCGCTTGCTAGGTGGATGAGACGAAAAATTGCACTATTTACGACTTTTTAGGGTATTTTGAAAACTGATTTTTGGCAACGTAGCACCCTTTCCCTTGACTTCCTCTAGTCATCTATGGTAGTTTGAGTCCACTCCGAGCAACTTCGTGCCAGAAGGATGAAACGAAAAATTTCACAATTTATGGCATTTTAAAGTATTTCGAAAATCTGATTTTGGGCAACGTAGCCCCCTTCCCCTTGAGTTACTCTATCCATCTGTGGTAGTATGTGCCCACTCCGAGCAACCCCCGTCAGGTAGGTACATGGTCCAAAAAATGGAATTTAATTCGAATTTCGTCGCGAAGGAGGTACTTTGAACACTGATTTTTGGCAACGTAGCCTCCTTCCCCTTGACTCACTCTATTCATCTGTGGTATTTTCAGTTCACTCCGAGCAACTTCGTGCCAAAAGGATGAAACGAAAAATTTCACAATTTATGACATTTTTAAATGTTTCGAAAATCTGATTTTGGACAACGTAGCCCCCTTCCCCTTGAGTTACTTTATCCATCTGTGGTAGTATGTGCCCACTCCGAGCAACCCCCGTCAGGTACATGGTCCAAAAAATGGAATTTAATTCGAATTTCGTCGCGAAGGAGGTACTTTGAACACTGATTTTTGGCAACGTAGCCTCCTTCCCCTTGACTCACTCTATTCATCTGTGGTATTTTCAGTTCACTCCGAGCAACTTCGTGCCAAAAGGATGAAACGAAAAATTTCACAATTTATGGCATTTTTAAATGTTTCGAAAATCTGATTTTGGACAACGTAGCCCCCTTCCCCTTGAGTTACTTTATCCATCTGTGGTAGTATGTGCCCACTCCGAGCAACCCCCGTCAGGTACATGGTCCAAAAAATGGAATTTAATTCGAATTTCGTCGCGAAGGAGGTACTTTGAAAACTGATTTTCAGCAACGTGGCTCCCTTCCCCTCGACGTACTCTATCCATCTGTGATGGTTGGAGTTCTCCTTGTGCAACCCCTCGCTAGGTAGATGGTCTAAAAAATGGAATTTAATTCAGAATTTATTGCATTTGAGGGTATTGTGAAAACTAATTTTTGGCAAAGTAGCCCTCCTCCCCTTGACTTACTTTATTTATCTGTGGTGCAGTGGCGTAGAGTTTCATATCACGCATGTCACCAATGTGACACGTGAAATTTTCTTGTGACATGTAGAAGTTTTTGCCACGTGACGAAAATTTGTGGAAAAAATACTGTTATAAAAATAATACATTTTTTTACAGCCAAAATTACAATTTCCAAATTATCATGATGTCCATCATCTACTAATCAAGTGTAATTTACGTACTAACTTTAAGGAAGAAGTTGTGTCTCTAGGCTAATGTTCCTGTACATGGCACAATAAATCGATTTGAAAAAAAAAAATACAATTTCCTCAAAAAAAAAATTAAAAAAATTTCGTCCTCGCTTCGCTTGAGCATAATGTGTTTCCTATTTTTTGAATATCAATTCTATTTTATGTCAAAAACTACGAAAAATTGCCTACTCCAAAACAACCCTTCAATTCAGAATTGAAATTTTTCTCAAAACTTTTATCCTCGTTTTGCTCGGGTTATATTAAGCTTCATTTTTGGAATTGTATTTGATTTTAGCTCAAAAAACAAAAAAATTTACCCTTCCGGCTTCTAAGTCACACTCTTGATCCATGGCTAGATTTACCCACAAGAGTAAAAATTATGTACTTCAAAAATGGTCTTCTGGGGCTCAAGCTTCCCCTCATCCAAGGAAAAAAATTTGGTGACACACGTAGAAAAAATCAAGTCTTCGCCTTTGCTGTGGTGTTTTGAGTCCACTCCGAGCAACCTCATTCCAGAAGGGTGAGATGAAAAATTGTATTATTTATGACATTTTAAGGTACTTTGAAAATCTGATTTTGGGCAACGTAGCCCCCTTTCCCTTGACTTACTCTATTCACCGGTAGTAGTTTGAGTTCACTTTGAGCAACCACTTGTCAGGTAGGCGGTTCGAGAAATAGAATTTAATACTGAATTTATCGCATTTTAGGGTATTTTCAAAACTGATTTTCGGCAACGTAGCCCCCTTCCACTTGACTTACTCTATCTATCTGTGGTAGTTTTACTCCACTCCGAGCAACCCCTCGCCACCCCTCGCCTGGTAGGTGGTCCAAAAATTAATTTTTTTTTAAAACCTTTCTAAAAAAAAAACATATTCGTCAATAATGAACGAATTTCGACGAAAATTGGGCGAGTAGGTATTAGCTCGCACCATAAAGTTGGTTATTTATCGTTTATGATGGAAACCGCCTTGTAGCGTTTTCTTTTTCTTTTTTCGTTACTTATTCGTTCTTTTAATTAACATCAACGCAATAAACGACACTAGATTTTTTTACATAATTTTTTTATATTATTATTTTTTTTTTCATTTTTCTGGAGGATTCGTAGAGTGCCATACATGTATAAAAGGGTAAATTTTCCTTCTCGCCGTGAAAAATGCTTCACTGTCAAGTGGTGCTTTCTACTCGGGCATATGAAACCCGCTAAACAGTTAACGTTAACAAGCTTTTTAAAACAGTAACGTGGTTGTGGCGTATAATTTTTTTCTTTTTTTGCCGCTCGCACGGCCACTTGTGTACGTAATATTTAATTGTTTACATTTTCGTTTAATGCGAAAGGCGGCTTCGGCGCCATTGAATGCCAGCCAACGTACAAAGTACAAACGTATACACACGTACCTATACAATCATATAGTGGAGTAAAATAAACAGGCTGCCTCGCGTCTTTAACGCCTTACTCTGTAGTGGCATGGCGGTTACTCGTGAAAAACAATTCGCAACGTTTGGAAAGGTATTGCGAAAATTGCGTCGGTCGTAAAATTTTCATTTTCAAACAGGTGCGAAAAGCTATCCGAAATATAGCGGTGTGTTGGCTCGCTCGCCAGCGCCTCTTCTCCCAATCGTTCGTATCAAATATGAAAGTTATTAAAGTGGGAAAAATTATTTTCTCGCCGTGTAATCCCAACGGATTGCTTTTTCTTTTCGATAAAATATTAAATTACGTGTATGAAAGTTTTGTAAAATATCATATACTACCGGATTAGTGCAAAAAACTTTGGCCAAGTTCAGCTTACCTCATCCCGAGTTGGCTAAGAGTTTGCTGTCCGAAAACTGTCAGCGCGATGTCAGCCTGATGCGGGTTGCATTGCGCGCCCCTGTCGCAGTTGCCCGGTCCCCAGGTGCCCACTTTGCCGACTAGAAAATTTCGCACACGATCGCGATCGTAGATTAAAACCGTAGCGAAAAGTTTTTCCAGGATACGTATCTCGCACTTCCGACCAAATTGGAATCCAATAAATGAGAAAATTCAACGTTGTACCTAATACCTATCCATGGCAAGGTTGACCTCGTAGGTACGGCGCGGCGTAAAGTAATCTAGCTTTTCATCTGTCGCGGCGTTCTAAAAGTAAAATCCCAAAGCTTTTTGGAAAAAAAAAAGCCTCCGCTCTTATAAATTTATTCTGCGAGTTTTTCCACCTAGCTGCGATCTATTATAAATGAATGCGGCGTGCGAAGGTGTATGCAAAAGTGAGCGCGGACGTGTAGTTGAATGTTAACTAAGTTTGGAAAATTTCAACTTGGCAAAATGAGAATAGTTTGCTCGTAACGTTAAACGACGTCGCACTGGGAAAATGGTCGATTAATGTCATCTGTTTGGAAATGTTCGTGATTACCTGAAACGCCGCATATTTTCATCCAATTTGAACACACACACTCGCAGCCAACTTGGACGCGCATAAGCCATTCAAAATACGAGATAAATATTCCAACTTGTTTCAACGACGAAATTACATTAGAGTGACACTGCGTTCGCAGCGTGCCGACTTGATTAGTAAATTGCCAACTGACAAATTCGTCGGTCATTTCGGTGACAAATATAGACCAATATTTGAGCCATTATGTGGGTGTACGACTAATGCCAGTGCCACACGCTATCGCTAGCCTTGTCATATTGTTAAAGTGCAAATAGGTGCTCGTATATGTATGTGTACTCAACACTTTGACGCAGCTTTTTGCTTCAATTTAGCTTAATGCTGGTCAATGGCTCGTTTTGTATTCTTTTTTCATTTCGTTCAGCTCAAAGTTATTTAGCTGATATGTATCATGAAAGCTAACAGAATTCTAACTAGCCTCAATGCCCGTGTATTTTAATGTAGAGAGGTTTTGAAAAAAAAAAAGTAAAATAATCAATTGACTTTCATTCAATTCCACTGGGCTTTGGAGTACCTAGTAATTTTTTCGTTCGGAAACTTTTTGAAAATATCCTAAAAATGTGGTTTTTTTTTTTAGATTAACCTTGCATTTTTTTGGCGATTTCGTAGTACAAAGGGTCGATAATCGCGAAAAGCCTAATTCTTACCTTACGGATTTCATGTTTTGAGGGAGTGCGAAGGGTAAATACTCCACAAATGAAAATTCCGACGTCAAATTTGGATTCTGAGGGTCAAATTACTTCCGTCCAGACACTTTTCACGATAATTTTGGCAAAACTTGAAAAATTTGATTTTTTCTCTATACAGGGTGTTTCGTCTCGATGGGAAGCCCCTTCAACTGGTAATAGTGCAACACATACTGAGTACATATAAGTATGTTTGCTTACCCTCTGAATTGAAGGGGCAAAGTTGTGCTGAAAAATTTTTTTTTTTTTTGAAAGTTGTTCGCCATCTTCAACTCTAATTATCAGCAC